>JZLH01S0516272.1:923-14227 GCA_001188425.1 Eucidaris tribuloides
AAAGCTAGCACGAGGCTTGTCCGACATAGCAACAAGTAATAGCTCGTTTCTAGGTTCCAGGGAATGTAACAAAGGTCCTATAGGTGCAAATTTGCACCTTAAAGGTGAGAAATAATGCTTCTTTAACATTAATTTATCGGATACACAGTGCAAGTAAGCAACGGCTTGATGGC
The DNA here is from genome assembly GCA_001188425.1 of Eucidaris tribuloides. NCBI lineage: Eukaryota > Metazoa > Echinodermata > Echinoidea > Cidaroida > Cidaridae > Eucidaris > Eucidaris tribuloides. The sequence continues at coordinate 1,097 of JZLH01S0516272.1, forward strand.
GTAGTGTTAGAGCGTCCGCCTCACATCCCAAACGTCGCGGGTTCAAACCCATAACGACTAATTATTTTTCATGGTGCCCTCATGCGTATTTTATGTGCAAATTTTGAATTTTTTTTAAAGGTGCAAAGTTGAACTTATTTTTCTTAGTGTGTAGTAGTAGTAGTAGTAGTAGTAGTAGTAGTAGTAGTAGTAGTAGTAGTAGTAGTAGTAGTAGTAGTAGAGTAGTAGATAGTTATACATGTATATGATTTTGACGTTGTGCTTAATTTTCTTACTTTTTACATAACATGTATGTTATGCAGGGTCCACGCTGGAAGAGCAGTCTATGTGACTGAAGTAGATACCCTGGGGTAAATAAGACGTTATTATTATTATTATTATTATTATTATTATTATTATTATTATTATTATTATTATTATTATTATTATTTTTATTATTATTATTATTATTATTATTATTATTATTATTATTATTATTATTATTATTATTATTATTATCATTATTATCATTATTACGTCTATAAACTATTCATTTTAAGAATCACGTAATAGTGATGGCCCTCTCAATTCACATACCTCGAATCGGATGGGAAACATTTTCTATTTCACTGTGTATTTAGTTTTGAATTTAAAACGTGTTTATCGGTAATTCTGTATCATAGAGCGCTGACATTGCAAAGTTCAGTAACGTTCATTTCTATCACGGAATGTATCATTAAACTGTACTTGGAGAATCATATTTCTGATGGATACGTTCATATTTTTACGTAGGAGGCGTGATCACTGCACATTTGATTCATGTCTCTCATTGCACAATGCAACCCAGGGGAGCAAAACTGAGATACTATTGAATGAACTACACACTTACTGCAGGAAACTTTCGGGGGTAAAAAAAAACTTACGAGCGTGTGAAAATATCTTTTCGCGCGAGTACGCGTGTGCTTTGAGAAAGCAAGCGCGCGAGGGCGAAACTGTCGGTGTTAACAAGGTTTACGGTTTTGTGCCGTCTACCGTTTCATTCTTCTTATTTTTATTCCATGTTCCAAAGGAGGCGTCGGAAGACTCTTGCGGCTCCTAGATGCGGGGAGGGGAGGTATCAAGAGAGGAGGACCACGGGCAGCGGAGTTCCAAGCGGCCGGCGGGCCGGCGGCAAGCAGCTGGGGCGTTGGACAGACAATGGTGACCAAAGCGCTGCATTCACACGCAGGTTCGCCCCCGGTAGCTGGAGGAGCCCACAAAAAAAAAGCCCCACCTCGTCGCCGAATTAGCCGACGTTATCCTCACCGCTTACTTGACGCCGCAGTCGACTTTCGATACAACTAAGACTCGAAAATATGAAAAAAAAATATATATATAAAACATGCAAAATAATGCTGACTTGTTCGCGGTGGCGTGAAAGCTATATGCTTCTTCTGATATAGAAGTATCAATGGAAGTCGCGTCATAATCCAGGACACGTACATGTACGTGCCAAATCAACAATAGCTCAACGTCATGAAATAAGCACAGAAGTGACATGAACAAGTAACCTATTTGGAAGATCTTGGCATTTTACGTTTGAAAGTTTTCGTGCTTCTTTTTTTTTCATTTCTCATTGTTTAGTAATCTTGGCAAAATTTTTCTTTTGATCTTATTGTGTTCCATTTCATCGTCGAACTTTTGTAAAATATTGCCATTAAGTCTGTCTTGTATCGTAGCTTAACGCTCACACACACACACAAACACATACACACACACACACACACACACACACACACACACACACACACACACACACACACACACACACACACACACACACACACACACACACACACACACACACACACACACACACCACCACACACACACACACACACACACACACACACACACACACACACACACACACACACACACACACACACCACCACACACACACACACACACACACACACACACACACACACACACACACACACACACACACACACACACACACACACACACACACACACCACACACCACACACCACACACACATATTTCCCACTAAATATGTCCTATGCTGTACAGATACCCATTCATACATGTTCTCTTTGATGGTAATGTGCATGAAGTGCGGTTTGAACAATACGTACATCGCGATGAGTTTCGAACCGCGAATCTCTCTCAAGAGAACATGACATTAGCCGCTAAATCACATTCCACCTTGAACCGTTTGATCGTTAGTAATGTTAAAGATGACCGTTTCTCCTCAAGTAAACAAACTCCGGATAAATCCTTTCAGCCTGGAAATGTTGGTATACGTTTCTACTCGGTTGCTTCTTGAGGCACTTTTCCTTCTGATAATAATGTCACTGCCCTTTAAGTAAAAGAGATAAGGTGCAGCTTACATAATTTCAACGTTCTTCTATACAAAGATGCTGTGAGATGTTTGACCCCAAATCGTTCTGAAAAGTAATTAAAAGTTGTCTGTTTTTATTGCAGATGTGATTGTGTATCTATCTATATTCAGAGGTCAAAGCTTGATAAAACAAAGGGCCAGGAAGAGGAGAATACATGTGGAGGATGCTGCCCCGAGATGAGGCCGAGATGCTGATCCCTATCTTCGGCATACATCGTCGATCCGCGCCACGGCACCCATTTCTTTAGCGGCAGACGATCGCTCAACGATATGAAAGTGTCAATAAAAGACACACAGATCCATGCCCGAGCAGCCATTTTGATTGACGCTGCCATGACGACCATCTTAATTAAAAACTGCGAGATAAATGAACTTCGCAGCGAAACCATTGAGAATATAGCATCACGGGCTTGTTTTCTCCCAAGGCAGTGACCCGGCGTCATTTTTTTTTGTGTTTTATTTTTTTCACAAGACGAATGCCGAGAGTTTGGTCAGTTTTTGTCGCGTGCTACACAGGCAATGGGACGAAATGTGATCTGGCAAGAACAAGAGAAAGATAAATGATGATGCTACTCGCTAACATAGTGGCAACAGTTTTGTGGTTACACGCAGGAAACCATCGCAGATCAATTGGCGCGCTAGCACGGTGAAATCCTAATACTTAATCGATTTAAGAAACTTGCGGAATGTTTTCATAGTATATGTTTAGAGGCTAGCAGCCCCTGATGATGATATTAAAACAAAAAAGACGCAGCCAGATCGGATATTTTGATAAGGAAAATTAGGTGCGATAATTTGCTGTTGGTTTAGTCAAAGACGGCTTATATTAACCTTAAATTCATACATTTAGCCGAGATTTTAAGTGGTCACGTTGAAAAAGAGACAGACATGATGGCAGCGGTAACCACCGAGATTGCCATCTGCTACAGTAGATTTCACAATTTCAGAAAATGATAAATAAACAAAAAAGGCTTAAAATAGACAAATGATGAATTCATGAAAACACTAGAAATGTACAATTGGTGTTCAATTGGTTTAGAAAGGTTAAATGTAGACACAATTTGTACCATTAAACAAGCAAGTGGATTTCCTCAGAATATACTCATGCATGCGTTTTGCATCAGTTTTGTAGCATTTATATTTTACACATTGGATACTAATTACTAACTTATTTCGATTATTCATTCATTTGGTAATGTTCAATAATCATTTGGTTATTTACTTACGTCTTTTTATTTATCTTATTTGTTCATCTATTCGTTTATTCATTTCATGATTTGGTAACTAACAAAGATAATTAGATTATCCTTTATTATACTTCTTTATCAATTTACTTACCTTATCTATTTAATTAATTAATTATTTATTTATCTATTTCTTTATCAATTAATTAAACTATTCATTCATCAATTTACTAATTAATTTATTTATTCATTCGCTTATCTATGAGATAACATGTCTGTCAAGAAAAGCAGTTAAATTATTGGTGATCCGCGTAACCGCGGATCACCATAGATTTCGTCAGAATTTTTTTCTTTTTTATTATTTATGTGTTTTCTTTCTGGTCATTTTGTGCATCAGATCATCCTAAAAAAATCGTCCCATATCCTTGTAATGGCATATTATGTCCATAGTCATCTACAGAGAATCTCGCTCGACAACCTGGTCTGTGAGTAATTCAATGTGTCCATAAGAGAAAGTTATAGTTAGTAGCTATAATTTGCAATATTCAAGCGGAGTCGAATAACAACGAAATTGGGCAGAAGTTAAGTTCTAAGGCTCAAGGGTCAACTTTGGACATAATCATTGTCGCTGCGCGCATGATGGCTAGCAACGGGGCGCAAAATTTTAAAATTTTTAAAATGCTCGCCAATGCTTCTATTCAACAGTACATGACGTTTCAGGTAATTTGGAGTTGGTGGCGCGCGTACGCGCGCGTTTTTTGTTTACGCGCGACTGAGCGCCTTCCTGGGCAAATATAATCGGCGTTTTCGATTGAATGAAGATTTGTACTGAATTTGTCACATCAAATTAATACTTTCCGACACTAGGACCCCAAAATATCGCTTAACAGTCAAAAAGTAAATGGCCGCTCGGATGCGGGTAAAGTGAATAATGCATTTTTAATGATCATAACTCTTAGAATTAACGTACCCTACTTGGTATTCGCATATTCTGATAGAGTATAAGCTAGATTAGCATTTCATCATCGTTTTCTTGTGCAAATGTTAATGATATCTATGAGTTTACACAAGAAAAATCGTATTCGGGACATAATCTCATGTGGAGCGAGTAATCATCAAAATTTTGAAACAGTACTTCAGTCAAAGGATCTCATGCGTGGTTATATATGTGTGGAGGCGTCACGCTGACGAACGAATGGCTACTACGTTTCAGTATTAAGTCTTAAATAGTCAGTTTTTCGTAATAGGAAGAATAAAAAATGACCTACTGGTATTGCTATTCTGATCAGCGTGTTGATACGTAGATAAGAGCTCATACTACTTTCATGTAGAGTATGTGACGCTGGTCATCTGTGACGTCTAAAAAATAAAATGTATTTGGCATTATATATGGATGGGTGTGGATTTAAGATAACAAAACTTCGGTCACACCCCCGTTAAACTTCGAGGTCAAAGTCATACTGTGCCATACAACTCCGCGCGTACGCAACGAACGCGTAAGCGCAGTGATTTCAACTTAATGTTATATAGACAAGTTAAGGTGATGAGGGATCATATTCATGCATGCAATAATAATCATCATACATTATCGACAATATTTCTTTAAATTAAGGATTGGAGCCGTTACGCCGGATCAAATGTCTTAGTGACGAAATTTAAAATTACTTAAATATATTCTTAAGTATATTAGACTGTCAGAACTTCACCAGTTTCATGAGTAAATTTTGTTCAAAATGCGGAAGAAAAGAGAGTGGGTTAGGTAATGTCATGAGCAACATGGTTTCCAATATAGAACGATTTGTTCACTGTATCTACAATCAAAAAGGGCGCGCTTTCAGAAACAGTGTATCGACTAAATTATAACATTTTCAGATACATTTTATGCCACAATTTCAAGAAATCTCAAGTAACATAAAATAACCTGATTTTGACAAATATTTTGCATACAAGAGTGTTTTTCATCAGCTGAAAGATAGCTCCATTTAGGAAATGGATAGCAACAAAAACGAAAAGAGGCGTTTAATCATTTCACGGTTACAATTTTCATTTTACTTGACGACACCTTGATGGAACTTTCTTGACAAACTTACCAAATAATTTAATTTCTGATTCACTCACTTATTTACTCAATTACTCACTTACTCACTTAGTAACTCACTCGCTTGCTTGGTTACTTACTAATATCTACCTACCTACTTATTTATTTATACATACCTACTTTTTCCTTCCTTCCTTCCGTCCTTCCTTCCTTCCTTACTTCCTTCCTTCCTTACTTACTTACTTAGTTACTTACTTACCTACTTAGTTACTTACTTACCTGTTACCTACCTACCTACCAAACTATTTACCTCCTTAATTACTTACCTACTACCTACTTCCTTCCTTCCTTCCGTCCTTCCTTAACCCTAAAAAGCCCAAGCTATTTTTGGTTCTCCGTGGCCCAAGGGGGGGCACATTGTGCCCCCCCTCTCTAAAATCTTTATTGTTAGACCAATCACTCTCAAATTTGGCACACATATAGAACAACTAAAACTCTACAAAACGCAATCTTCAAAATTTCTCAAGGTCACCACATGGGGGCGCTATTTACCATAATATAATGAAATACATAGAAAAAAGGGATTTTGTTGGATATTTCTAAGTTTTCGTCTTTAATATCACATGAATGCATTTACAATTGATTAATTTGTCAATAATCATGCAAGATAACATATTTTTAGGTAGAAAATAAGTATTTTGAGTAAACTTTGCCTGTTTGGGGTTCATATTTTGTGTTAACATACATGCAGTGCTAATATAGTGCGTATAGGCATGTATTACTATGCACTGTTGGTTGTGCCAAAAAGTTAAAATAACATGGATAAATGATTTTTTAATTAATTCTGGTACACCTCTTTGATAGAATTACACTTTGATACATCTAATATTCAATAATATAGTAATAAAACATGGAAAATAAAGAAAAATAACAAGAAAAATGAATTTTCAATATTTTTCTATTGTTCTTATTGTTTTAGCACCAAAAACAAAGAAAAACAAAAGAAATTGATTGAATATGTTTTTAATAGATGAAACATAAGTTTCATGTCATACATGAGTTAAAGAAATGAAAAACAAGTGACAGTAACTCTTTTGTGTAGTGAAAAAACAATGAAACATCAAAAAATGACACACATGACCTTCATAATGTGGTTGCCATGGCAACACAATATCCCGGGTAACCTTAAATTATACACCAAAATGTTCGCCATAAAATTTTAGGAAAAGTCACCAAGTTTCATGAAATTTCATCGAAAATTGTGAAAGTGGCGAAGGAAAATGTCGTAGGGGGGGCACATTGTGCCCCCCCTTGGGCTTTTTAGGGTTAAGCATTTACTTACATGTATTTACTTACTTAATCTCAGGCCTCAATCATGGGGGTTATTGAATATTGAATGATGAAGAAGCTAATATCATGTTCCATGTTGTAATGTTGGCAGCTGACAACAGGAGATATGATAATGTTCACGTTTACAACAACATTAAATGTTGTTTTGCAAATGTGCCTTTCTGACCTAGTAATGACTATTATGATTCAAAGGCTGTCAGACGGGTATAGTGTGAAGCGTTTATTTTTATTATTATTATTATTATCATTATTTTTATTATTATTATTATTATTATTATCATTATTATTATTATTATTATTATTATCATTATTTTTATTATTATTATTATTATTATCATTATTTTTGTTATTTTTATTTTATTATTATTATTATTTTTTTATTATTATTACTTTTTAATTATTACTATAATTATTATTATTATTATCATTATTATTATTATTATCTTACGATATCTCCTTTGTGCTATAGCATTATCGTATAGTTCACTGGTTCAGATAATCTTGATCGAACAATGACAGCTAAACCTGCATTCGGCCACGTCAACTGATTGCTAAGTATGCACGTTATGGCGTGAACATATCAACAACTTAATAAAAAAAAATCGTGATTTTTCATAGACCCAACCGTTATCGTTTACGTAGTCATATCTTTTTTCGTTCCACAATGCGCTAAAGCGTCGCTATTTAATCGCTAATATCACCTCAACATTTGAAGTATTCATTATGACAGAAATGTAAGAGAGCAAACTGCCAACAAAAAAATTGTCCATCTTTGGGTTTGTGGCAACATTGACTTCATCTTTATTAATTTGTTTATTTTTTCTTTTGCCACTTTTCAATGATAAATATCTGATTCAGGAAATGATATTCGTATTAACTATCAGGTCGATATGAGTAAAAATTAATGAAAAAGAAAAAAATATTGTCAGTATATTAAATGCGTTTTAAAACTTTTCTTCGACGTGTGTTTCCTTACTTTTGCTCAGTATTGTAATGAATATATTTCTCATTCATGAATTTACGTCTACCTCATATATCGTGTTGTCACAAGAAAATTGTCAATCTGAAATTCTGCGACAAAAAAACATTTATTCTTGATTTTTATTTTTGTAACTTTTTGATTATTGTAAAAATCTAATCTATTAAATAATTCTTCCAATTTGGAATATCACACATGTTATAATAGCTACAACTTATCCTATCATAACTCAACATAGTTAAGTAGTGACTGTCTCTGAAACTAACGTGTATAATATAACACCCGCATGTAATATTGACGGGTCTTGCATTCGCGGTATTGGAATGTACTCGTATTACAAAAGACATGGTGAGTAACGACTTGACTAGCCTATAATGGCAAAATGAGCTTGAATTTAATTCGACTGTCGTGGATTACTGACATTTTAGTCTGGCGAACAGAGCGAATAAATCGGACAAATCAATTTATTTAAATTCATCTGGACGCGTGCCACTGTGATGCGAAAACCCGATTCTATGATGTCTGCACGTTATATCAACGCGAGGGTTGATATTCACGTAATGAAATGAGCATGGTGCTGCGAAACATTCAATGATCATACGTTATGACGATTGCGTTTGTTCGTGCACAAATATCAATGTGTGTATCTTGATGATAATAATGCGTGGATGATTTTTTTCCTCCTGAATAATTGTATGGGTTTTTTTTCTTCATAGTTTTGATGTCTTTGCGTCTATCGATTGATATGTTGTCAGTTCGTGCATGCGTGCTTGACTATTTTCGTTGTGAGAGTTTTCATAATCTTCTATTCCTATGTAATTGTGGTTAATGCTCTGATGTTTATGTGGTTTATTAGCATACTGCTGCGCTGTTTAAAAAATACAATTGACTATTTTTAACCTATAACAGAGAAGAAATAAATAGATATCAAGAGTTCCCAACTTTCGTTACTCAACATAGTGTACTCATGGATGAATGCAGTTCTGTGTATATATCAATCTTGATTTCCGCAGAACTTTTTAATTTTGTGGGTTTTATCAGTGTATTTCAAAGAACAAAACGAATCTCTTCTTATTGTACTTTGAAATTTTGTTGTTTCCACGATTGATGATGAAAGGTTGAAAATGAAAGATTTGGATAATTATAACCTAATGTCTGTGTGGCATTTGTTTTAGAGAACCTTATGTAAAACTTGTTGAATCCATGTATAGGGCCTATGTGTACTTTAAAGACACAGACAAATGTTGTGGAGTTTCAATTTAAACAATAATGTCAAACTGTGATATCTGAGCTACGTAGTACTTTTCAAATGGATAAATAAACACCCTAGAATATAAAAGTTTGGAAAGTTATGCTGCACTGGCAAGATATACATCAAAAACAATTTGCACTCGGGTGGAGGATAAAATAGCCTAGATCTGCACACAGTAAGTCTATGGGAGGAAATGGGCATGGTGAATCCGGTCAACCGGAGTACTTGTAGATTTTCACTTTTTTTGCAAACATAATTTTTTTTCAGGGCTTCATTTTTAGACTCTATCAAAGACATGGAGAATTATGCAGCTCATTTTTTTTAAATTGTGGTCATTAATAGCCTGGCTTTAAGGTAAAGTAGATCAAATCAAATGAGAGAGGATATACTGAGACTTGAAAGATTTAGATATTATCACAAATGACACTTAAAAACTCATACTCTAACACAAACATACGCAAACACAAGCAAAAACACAAACATGCCCATATCGCTTGCGAACAATATATGAATATACAAAATAATACTGAAATCCACCAATGCACACACAGACACTCAAGGACACACACACAATATGTGTGTGTGTGTGTGTGTGTGTGTGTGTGTGTGTGTGTGTGTGTGTGTGTGTGTGTGTGTGTGTGTGTGTGTGTGTGTGTGTGTGTGTGTGTGTGTGTGTGTGTTGTTGTTGTTGTGTATCTGTCATACGATGAGGTTAAGAATATGAAAACAAGTGACAGTAACTCTTTTGTGCTACGTGAAAAACAAATGAAACATCAAAAATGTACCACACATGACCTTCATAATGTGGTGCCCCTCCCGCCCCTGTATGGCAACACAATATCCCTGGGAACCTTAAATATATACACCAAAATGTTCGCCCCCCCCCCCTAAAATCTTTAGAAAACGTCACCAAGTTTCATGAAATTTCATTCGAAAATTGCTGAAATGTGGCGCAGAGGAAAATGTCCGTAGGGGGGCACATTGTGCCCCCCTTGGGCTTTTTAGGGTTAAGCACTTTACTTACAATGTATTTACGTTACTTATCAACTCAGGCCTCAACATGGGGTATTGATTTGAATGATGTAAGAGCTAATATCATGTCACAAGTTGTAATGTTGGCCAGCTGACAACAGGAGATATGATAATGTTTCACGTTTACAACAACATTTAAATGTTGTTTTGCAAACGTGCCTTTCTTGACCTAGTAATTGATATTATGAGTTCAAAGGCTGTCGACGCGGGGTATAGGTTGTGAAGCGTTTATTTTTTATATTATTATTAATTATCGATATTTATTTTCATTATCATTATTTAGATTATCTATTTATATTATTATTATTATTATTATCATTTATTTATCTATTATTATTATTATTACTCAATTATTTGTACTTTTTATTTATTATATTATTATTTGGTTCAATATTTATTACTTTTTAATTATTACTAAATTATATTTTTATTATCATTATTATTATTATTATCTTACGATATCTCCTTTGGCTATAGCATTATGATTAGTCAACTGGTTCAGATAAAAAAAAAAAAAAAAAAAATCTAAAATCCTGATCACAATGACAGCTAAACCTGCATTCGGCACACGTCAACTGATTGCTAAGTATGCACGTTAGCCAGTGAACATGATCAAAACAAACTTATAAAAAAAAATCGTGATTTTCATAGACGCCAACGTTATCGTTACGGTACGCATATCTTTTTAATCGTTCCACAATGCGCTAAAGTCGTCACGCTATTAATCGTAAGTATCACCTCATAAACATTTGAAATAGTATTCATTCATGACAGAAATGTAGACGAGAGCAAACTCTGCCAACAAAAAAATTGTCTTGCCATCTTTGGGTTTTGGGGCAACATTTTGGGAACTATCATTCTTTATAATTGTTTATTTTTTCTTTTGCCACTTTTCAATGATAAAATATCCTGATCAGGGAAATGTTTCGTATTAACTATCAGGTCATATGAGTAAAAATTAATGAAAAGATAAACAATTTCGTCAGTCAATTAAATGACGTTTTAAAACTTTTCTTCGGACAGTGTGTTTCCTTACATGGTTTGCTCAGTATTTGAATGAATATATTTCTCATCATGAATTACGTCTACCCCATATATCGTGTTGTCACAAGAAAATTGTCATCTGAAATTCTGCGACAAACAAAACATTTATTCTTGCATTTATTTTTTGTAACTTTTATGTTATGTTAAAAATCTAATTCTATTAAATAATTCTTCCAATTGGGAATAGTCACTACATGTTATATAGCTAAACTGTATCCTATCATAACTCAACATAGTAAGTAGTGACTGTCTCTGAAAACTAACTGTGTTAAAATATAACACCCGCATGATTAATATTGACGGCGTCTTGTCCATTCGCGGATATTGTAATTACTCGTATTACAAAGCATGTGAGAGTAACGACTTGACTGCCTAAATGGCCAAAATGAGCTTGGAATTTAATTCGACTGTCGTGGATTATGACATTTTTAGTCTGTCAGCGAACAGACGAATAAATCTGGACAAATCAATATTTAAATTCATTGGGACGCGCTGCCAACTGTTGATGCGGAAAACCGATTCTATGATGTCTGCACGTTATATCAACGCGAGTGATATTCACGTTAATGAAATGAGCAATGGTGCTGCGAAACATTCAATGATCATACGTTCCTATGCCGAATTGCGGTTCTGTTCGTGCACAATATAGCAATGTGCTGTAATCTTGATGATAATAATGCGTGGCATGATTTTTTTCCTCCTGAATAATGTATGGGTTTTTTTTCTTCATAGTTTGATTGTCTTTGTCGTCTATTCGATTTGATATGTGTTGTCAGTTCGTGCATGCCGTGCTTTGATATTTTATCGTTGTTGAGAGTTTTCATAATCTTCTATTCCTATGTATATTGGTGTTATGCTCTGATGTTTATGTGGTTGATTAGCATTACTGCTGCGCTGTTTAAAAAATACAATTTGGACTATTTTAACCTATAAAGCAGAGAAGAAATAAATAGAATATCAAGAGTTCCCACTTTCGTTACTCAACATAGTGTACTCATGGATGAATGCAGTTCTGGTATATATCAATCTTGCATTTCCGCAAGAACTTTTTATTTTGTGAGGTTTTATCAGTGTATTTCAAAGAACAAACGAATCTCTTCTTACTGTACTTTGAAATTTGTTGTTTCCACGATTGATGATGAAAGGTGTGAAAATGAAAGATTTGGATAATTTATAACCTAATGTCTGTGTGGCATTTGTTTTAGAGAAACCTTATGTAAACTTGTTGAATCCATGTATAGCGGCCTATGTGCTTACTTTAAAGACACAGACAAATGTTGTGAGTTTCAATTTAAACAATAATGTCAAACTGTGATATCTGAGCTACGTTAGTACTTTCAAAATGGATAAATAAACACCCTAAATAAAAGTTTGGAAAGTTATGCTGCACTCGCAAGATATACATTCAAAAACAATTTGCACTCGGGTGGAGGATAAAATAGCCTAGATCTCGCACACAGTAAGTCTATGGAGAAATGGCATGGTGAATCCGGTCAACGGAGTAATTGTAGATTTTCACTTTTTTTGCAAACATTAATTTTTTCAGGGCTTCATTTTTAGACTCTATCAAAGACCATGCGGATTATGCAGCTCATTTTTTTTAAATTGTGGTCATTAATAGCCTGGCTCTTAAGGTAAAGTAGATCAATCAAATGAGAGAGGATTACTGAGACTTGAAAGATTTAGATATTATCACCAAATGACACTTAAAAACTCATACTCTAACACAAACATACGCAAACACAAGCAAAAACACAAAATGCATATCGCTGCGAACAATATATGAATATACAAAATAATACTGAAATCCACCAATGCACACACAGACACTCAAGGACACACACACAATTGTGTGTGTGTGGTGTGA
>JZLH01S0516283.1:12941-41177 GCA_001188425.1 Eucidaris tribuloides
TAAGTCATTGTCTTTGGGTCTGACTGATCCCGTTTCATGATCTCCCAAAGGGCATCACCCAATTCCGCCTTGTTTGGCTCTGTAGGAAATCCCAACATTATCAAGTAAGGTTGTAGGGTGACTGAAAAATTCATGTACGTTCACAATATTATGATTTATATAAAATATAAAGGAATTAACATTACAATGAATATGGAATATTGCAATGAATATCACTCTCATGTATCCATTGAATTCGTTGACATTGTGAACATGATTTTAAAAACATTTCTTGTTTTAATCTGGTGGCTACATGCAAGGTAAATGTAAAAATATAATTTTCCTTTAAGATTGAAACTAATTTGCATATTATGCTAATTAAACTACAATTGTTTACTTATTAATGTGTCTATTGTGTTCTTTGATGTTAAAAAGATGTGTTTTGACAAAAAATTCTTTTAATGCTGCAAACTTTGGTGAAAATATTAATTTTCTTGTACTGTGAAAGCTAATTTGCATATTATGCAAATTAGACCACTTTCCCATGCTTGAATTCGGGGGGATTTTTAGTATGGTGATTAGGAGACCTTACTGATAGTCATGGAGGTTGAAACAATTCTTTTGCAATTAGTGGTAGGTTACCCCCTTATATACGCTACATTGACTGGACTACTAGTTGTAAATCAAATTTGTATACAGCTAGAATACACAACAATTAAACCACTATTCAGATGTCCTAGCTTGTGAAGTGATACATATTTTGATATATCAGGTCATAACTTTTGGAACTCAGTTCCGTAACCGCTGATTTATATGCGTGTGCATTCTGGCTAGACGCACTTACGTTTTTTTGCCAGTTCTATCTTTGAAGATTGATCGCACCGGTCGATCATCGTGCCGATCATCATACGTGGTATTGAAGTATACTGTTTGTACGCCATGCCATGTCACGTTCTCAACGTGTGAGACATCTCAGTCGCAAGCAGTGAGACCATTTCATGGACTGAGACATGCTAACTAAAGTGCGAGACATTTATCTTAGCATCATCAGTAAAAAAGTAAAAATCATAGAGAAACCATTCCTGTTTTCCCCCATAGACTGCTGTCTTGCAGAATTTTCATTGGCCAAGAATAATGAAATAATTTATGTGCCAAGTTTTTTTTTCTAAGTATCTACTTTTTTTTTGATACACACTCTATACTTATACCGGTAGTGTCTTTAACTCTCTGGGAAAGGTAGAATCTCGGAGGCAGTGGGTTAAGATAAACCATCCTCTGGGTGAACACCTGGCTTAGGGCTAAAAAAATAAAAATAAAAAATGCATCACAATATATATTCCAGGGTTTCAGTTTCAGCCCATGTGAGGGGTGAACAATTTCTGGCTGGGGTAAGAAAAAATGGAAAATCATTATTTTCAACATTGTTGTCAAAATTTAGGACTTCGATCAGAGATACCCTGTAGGATGCGCTCCCCCCTTCCAATGAGGCAGTGTGGCAAGTACATGTAAGACCATGTCAGTGTTAAGTCATCTGCGGAATTGGAATTCTCAAAGCCAACTAGTATTGTATGACCGCACCCTTTGGATTATATTCTTGTCATATTTTAGGGGTCCTCCATTTTAGCATTTAACCTGTTGCCTTCGAGATTCTGAAAATCCCATAGAGTTAACACAGGGCACATCCGGTTTCCGTAGCCAACAGGTATAAGAGGGATATACAAATTTATGATTTGGGAGACTAGCCTGAAAGAGGAAGAATTATATTTTCATCCTTGACTTCCTCCAAATAATATAGACTTTTTTTTTCAAACTTAACCCTCCCTGTGTCATTATAACAAAACTCCACGGTCTTTCATAGATATTTTGAGTAAGGTACTGAAAGGGTTACCAGGCCATGTATGGCTTTAGGTGATGTACAGTGCATCTCAAAAAAAAAACTTTACACTTTTAAAATGGCCCCCAAATTTAAAATTATTTCGAATTTTTGGAAATTTGTTATATATATGGATTATGGAGAGCTGAAAGTCTCTTTTTTCATATGACACTAAAAAGTCTGAAATTGGTGTATGCTTGAGTGAGCACTGCCCACTTTTGTAAAGGAACTGAAAATTAGGTTGCACAGGAATTGGCTATATCCATTGTAACAAAAGATACGTGTACAAGCTCTCTTTGATTATGTGTGGAGCTAGGTGGGGATTGGGTTATGTAAATTAAAGAACATGAAAGACTATGTTACGTATTTGGGTGAAGGGGTACGGGATGATGGGGGTGACGGGGTATTGGGATTGGGGGTGTGGAGGTGGTGGGATGTAAGGGTGGTGGGGTGGTGGAGTGTTGGGGTGTGGTTGGTGTGGGGTGTAGGGGTGGTGGGGGAGGAGGTGGTGTGTTAAAATTACCTACTGTACCGGTAAACCCATCACCCCACCATCCCCTCCACCCCACCACCCCATCACCCTGTAGCCCACTACCCCTTCGCCCCATACAGTAGTCATACTACTCACTATTTTTTTAAATTAACATATCCCAATCCTCACCTAGTTCTACACGTAATCAAAGAGAGCTTGTATCTTTTGTTACCACGGATAGCCAATTCCTGCGGAACCTAATTTTCATTTCCTTTACAGAAGTAGGCAGTGCTCACTCAAGCATAAAACAATTTCAGACTTTTTAGTACATATGAGAGAAGAGACTTTCAGCTTTCCATCTTTATAACAATTTTCCCAAAATTTGAAATAACTTTTAATTTGGGGGCCATTATGAAAGTGTAAAGTTTTTTTTTAGACGCACTGTAGTAGATATTCAAATGGAGACCCTTCCCTGCCTTCAGTGGGTGTGATGTCACAGAGCTTTAAGCTCACCTGAGCCGAAGGCTCAAGTGAGCTATTGAGATCGCTTTTTTTCCGTCGTCCATCGCTCATCGTTTGTAAACTTTTCACAGTTTCCATCATGATCTCCCTCTTTAAAACACATGATTGGATTTAGCCCAAACTTGATAGGAATGATCCTTAGGGGGTGGGGATTGAGTCCTCAAATAGTACACCTGGCCCTCCTGGGGGCCCAGGGGCAGGGCCCCAAAGGGCCAAAAGTAGGTAATTTTCAAACATCATCTTCTCTTGATCCTGAAATAGTTTAGCTACTCACTGTGTGTGTAGATACCTCTACATGTGATGAATAATTGTTCCTCATGGCAATACCAAGGGTGGCCTTGTTTTGCCCCTGAAGGGGGCGACAGGTTGGTGAGAGGGGTCTTTGGGAATAATTCAGATTTATATCATTTACTCTAAAGCACATAAATGGATTTTGACCAAACTTAGTGGGAATGATCCTTAAAGGAGGGGATAGAGGGTTCTTGAAATGGTACATGTGCCCTCCCCCATGGGGGCCCAGGGGCAGGGCCCATAAGGGCCAAAACTTGATAACTTTCAAGTCCATTTGTAGCCAAACTTGGATGGTAGGTGCATAACAGTGACCTCAATGTTATTTGGGGTCAAAAGTCACATGTAGGTCAAAGGTCAAATGCTACTTCATCTGCAATTTTCTCTTTGGGTACGTGTAGGTAACTAACTTGTATGGTAGATGCCCTACATGTAATAAGGACCTTAATGTTAAATTAGGGTCAAAGGTCAAATACGGTCAAATGTTAACATACCAGGGTGAGACGTTTTTATAAAAAATTATGTTACTTAGCAAATCAGTTATATGGGAAGGAGATGCAAAGTTTTTCAGCTGCTTCATGTGGCTCTGTTGTTGCCTAGATATCAAGCTCCAAAGGCCAAAACTATGTACAGGGCACTCCCGTTATAATGTACACGGTTACAACGAAATTTCGATACAACGAAGTAAAAGTTCTGGTCCCAAATCTTTACCATTGAAGTCTATGGTGAAAGATTCTTTACAACGAACACAGTTATAGCGAAATTCCCGTTACAACGAAGCCATTTCCGAGCCCAATGTTCAATAAAATACATAAGAAATGCGTTCCGTTACAACGAAATAAAGATTTCGGAAGGTTGTGCGACGACACTTCTCGCTTCGTGTGCGACTAGACTGCGCGTTGTACTTGTGTTCGTGATTGAGAGAGAACGGGTTTCCCTTTCTGGCTGGCCCTTCACAGTACACTCAGGAGGCGGAGTGGGGGTGTGTCTCAAATACTTTGTTATGATTGGTGCACAAGAGAGAGCTGAGTGTATTCATGCATGACATGCTTGTGTGGTGTGCATGCGAGTACACTGACCATGTGCGCTGCTAAGAAATGAAGGGCTCATTTATGAACAATATAAGCGGGGACACAGCACGCGACTTCTGAAATTCAAAGCGGCTTTTGCAATTCGGTGCGCCATCTTATCATCGCCTATTACGTTTATTACTTCTGTTGTAAAATTTCTGTGCCCCGTATTTGCATACTTTACAAGTAACATTTTGAAACATGAACATTTTTGATTTCTTACCGATTTGATTTTGTTTTGCGTCCTCTATAATCCTGTGCTGTAATCATCTATTTGGGCGCATTTCATGCTGCTTACATGTTCAATTAACTGTCGGTGATTCAGTTTTCCGTTCTTTAAAAAAATGTTGATTTGAAAATATGTTTTTGATCTCTATAAATGTAAAATTAATCCAGATTTATGCCACATAAAAGTGCCTAAAATTACCTTTCCCCTTTCATTATAAGTACAATATACATGGACAATGTTATAAGACACAATACACACACAATTTCAGTGTTTTGATCGTATGTTTTACTTGATTGGTTACAACGAAATTTTGATATAACGAAATAAAAGGGTTGGTCCCGACGACTTCGTTATAACGGGAGTGCCCTGTATAATAGATGATTTCTCTATGGGCAACACAGAGAGTTTGCGAGACCTCCGGTGAGTGGTGTGCCCCCCAAGGCTCTTGTCTAATTTATCTAAACATCTCCCAAACCAGTGAAAGTTTGATCAAATTTTATCATCAGAGTCATTCATAGGAGGAGGCAACTTACAGTAAGGTTCCAATGGTGACCTGTCCCCCCACCCCTCCCCCCTCCACACACACACACACACACACACGTAAACACACACATGTACACACACACATATGGCCATGCGTCGTGAATTGGGGCCTGCTCTAGGGTGGAGCCGTTTCATATTTTAGTGAAATTTGACATGTTTGTAATGGTTAGAGTACCTAAATGTGATTTAATTCTTCCAAGTTACCACTCATTTTAAAGCAAATTTATTAAGCTTTAATATGACACCAAGTTTTATTTCATTGGAGTTCACTTAATAAAATTATGGGTGATTAAGTACACGATGGTGGGGGGTGGAGCAAATTGGGAGACGGAGATTGGGAGACGGTTCCATGTTAAGTCTATGGGAGATTATACAGCCAAGGCTCATTTTGTTTTTTCTGTTTCTTAACAATCACCAATATCACTGAACTATATATCAAACTGAAGCTTATTTATTACTCTTTCAAGTGTTCCAATTCTTATTTTTTAAGAGTTCAATTAAAAAAATTATGATTAATTAAGTACAAGGTGGTAGGGGTGGAGCAACTTCAGCCATAGAGATTGCATTGGGACACGGTACTATGTTAAGTCTATGGGAGAACGTATATCCAAGGTTTATTTGGTCTTTTCTGTATCTTAACAATCAATATATCATTGACTCTATATATCAAATTAAAGCTCATTTAACACTCTTTAAAATGAAACCCTAATCATTTCTATAGCAACTAAATTTAAGAAATTACACTCAATTAACTAATTACTTCACAAGTTCGGATAGTGTATCAAATAGGACATGGTAAGCCAAACATACAACTCAGAAAGAAATGTTTTAGCAAGTGTTAGGTACAAATTTTTGCTATTTATGAATGGATATTGGTTCTGCATTAAAAAATACTTCATTGTGGTTTAAGAGATACAATATTAAGGCCTCCAAGTGGACTTTTTGCTTTCTTTATGAATTTATGTAATATTTACAGATTTTTCATGCAAATTCTGAAGTCCGTTGCTCCCAAAGTCATAAAAATAGTTCTATTTGGGGTATCCCTGTGAGTTTGGTCTTGTTGGATTGGAAATTATCTGTACTTTACAAAAATGTGCTTGATTGGGGGTAGGTGCTCTGATGTAGTTGTGAGGTCACTTTGAAATGACCCTACTTTTTAACCCCACTTTTATGAATATTTTGATTCATATTTTCTTTAGGCCTACCCCCACTTCAATTTAGTGACCATAATTGGAAAGATGAGACTATTTCCTTTCAGAAAATATATACTTTTACTATGTTTGCATGTATAGTTTAAAAGTTATAAAGGTTTAAGTCCAGAATGTCGCGTGACACTCAAAATTTGCCAATGAAATGCAAACAGGCCCCACTTCACGACACATGGCCATATGCATGTTTTCACGGTCAATCGGGGACGTAATTTGTAATGGACGACAGACATGCAAATGAGGATGTTTGTGTGTGAAACTCATTTGCCAAGTGCAGACATACTCCTTTCCAACCGGGGACACCCATGTGTATAACATTTTAATAAATCTATAAAATCAGCGATGATTTTGAACACAGTAAAACAAAAAATGATGCTCTCATATGATTGCTTTTCAATTCAAATTTGCAATTGTTTGCACTAGGTCTAGAAACGTGGACTGTCCCCGTTTTCCGGATGGTCCCCATTCTGAATGTGGAGTGTAATACTTACATCCCCGTTTGGCGGCATTTACAAATGCACACACACACACACAGACACAGAAACACATACATGTACGCACTGGACTGGTAATGGTTTATAAATACATTGCGTATGGTCCAAAAGGGGAGTATTTATAGTGTAGCGGCCAACCCTTAAAAAGTGCTCTAGTTTTCGAGTAACCCCTCCCCACCGTAGAACAAAACACAACCAGTTTTATTCGAAAATGATGGTTGTGGTCAAAAAATTTGGTGGCAGAGGTGTTTTTTGACCAAAAAAACGCATTTTGGGGACAAAAATCATGATTTTTCTATTTTTATGCCAAAACTGTATAATTTGATGTGAGAGTGCAATTTTTGTGATGGATCTGTATTTCTTACATTGTCTGAAAACTCTGGATGGTATTTGTTATTGTAAACAATGTAACTAAAGGGGTGTTTTTTGCGGGAAAAGTTCATTTTTTGGCTAAAAATGAAGAAAAATTGTGATTTTTTGTTAAAAAGGTGGACCACAACCCCCCTGAAGTTTTGGCTTTTGTGTAAATTAGTATTTAAAAAACTGTGGACACCGTTTCTAAACGTGTTGGTAGTAGTTTTAACACAAAAACGAAATCCGGAGTATTTTTCCCACAATAAAATGCAATTTTGGTCAAAAATTGAGAAAATTCATAAAAACTACATTTTTGCCCAATATCTGAAAATATTTAGTATATTCTTGTTACTTTTTGGTTTATTTATGTCATAAGAGATAAGATTTAACGAAAATGATGATTGTTGTCAACAATTTTTGTGGCAGGGGTGTTTTGGGGCCAAAAAAATGCATTTTTGGAACAAAAATCATGATTTTTCTATTTTAATACCAAAACCGTACAATTTGATGTGAATGTGCCCTTTTTGTTATGAAACTACATTTCTTACATTGTCTGAAGAGTCCGGATGGTAGTTATTGTTGAAAACAATGCGAATAAAAGGGTACTTAAGCAAGGGCGTAGGCTGGAGGGGTGCAAGCAAAACGAAATTTGCACCACTTTTTCTGCTTTCAACGCCCGATTTCCGATTTACTCAACTTTAGTTCCACCTCCCTAAGATGTGCACCTCCCCATGTCACTTTAGTTCCACCTCCCCAAGATGTGCACCTCCCCGTGCCCAAACCAGCCCACGCCCTTGTACTTAAGGTCCGCTGGAATTCCTTATTTGGCTAAAAAATAAGAAAAATGTGAATTTTCTTCAAAAAGAGGGTCCACTTCCCTGAGATTTGTTCACCGTAGCGGTATATTTTGTATGGATCGATATTTGACTAGTGGGCACAGTTTCTAAACCTATTGGCAATCATTTTCAAATTAAAAAGTAATTTGGGGTTCTTTTACCTTAAAACCAGGCAATTTTGGTCAAAAAATTGTGAACATCGATAATAAAACATCCTTTTGCCCATCATCGTGAGATATTTTGCATATTCTTGTTACTTTTCAATTTATTGATATCATAAGTGTTACAAAATTAATACTTGAGATCAACATAACCAGCAAAACGGAAACGTGGGCCTGAAAATCGAATTATGAGCCTAAATTAAAGACATTGGATCTCATTTGCAAACATCCCCGCAGACGAGGAAAAGATAACCCATGCCCTTAGGCTATTGATGAAGGGCATGTGTGTGAAATCTGGAAGTCAGTAATTACCTATTAAAAAATGCGAAAGAAAAACAATAGCCGTTTAGTGTACGTTCTATGGATTTTTTTCCTCGCGAGAAAAAAATCAAATCAGAGTCTAACGGTCACTATAATTCCACTGAAGCTGAATTTCCAGCTCCTATATTTAAAGGATCACAGATGTTATTTTCGTCTAGTAAATGCTTTTGTATTTACACTATGTTAGTTTATAGGCATGCAAAAGAGATCCCCTGACTCGAAGCAATATATGTTGGGTAAAATATTACATTTCAGTGTGTAATTAATTGTTTTTGTGTAGCGACAATTTTGTGTTCGGTTGAAAGCTCACATCAATCAAATTTTTAAGAGTTCGACATATTAATGCTCCAGCCCTTTGTAAGCCATTTTAGGAAAGGTTTCCCACGATATTCAAAGCTTTGAAAACCAGTGTCTGAAGAAAAAAAAGCTGGCTTGCATAACATATACTCGGTATTTTGTTTGTATAGGTTTAATAACTGAATTTTTAGAGCGACGTCCAGAGATCAGTCAATATGAAATACAGTGTGTCCCAGAAAAAAAGGAACCGGATTTCATGGCAAAAATATATAATGAATACTTTCTTCAATGAATTAGGTATGATTGTAAAGCTCTGTTCCTCTTCTTTCATTTGATACATTACTTATTATTGATCGTTCACGCATAATTGAACTAAAACAATGGATATTGGTGCTACCAAAATTTCATTTGCACGCGCACATTCCATCTTTGAGTCCATTTTCATGGTAGTAAATGTAATTGTTTTTAAAAAATTAAAGCATGAGATAAAAATTCAGAATTTTCTCTTTTATATGACACCACAGACGTAGAAAATGAATTATGTATGCCGGAGAACAAGTAAAATTAAAACATTCCTGTTTTAGCTTGATTTTTCAAATGAATAAATTTTGAGAACTGGAAGTGAGCAGAACAATAACGTTCACGCACGGCTGACTTCACATAATACCTTGCTCGGGACACAACAATACGCTCCGAATCATGTTCCCAGGGTAATTTCTTGGTTGCTGGCTGCCAATTCCAGAAAACAGGGTTAATGAATGCATTTTGGAACATTTCTGAAAACAAGCATCATTTCAAATTGTCTTTTCTCACTGATGCAACGCTTATTTTTCACAAATTTGGTATCATATGAAAGAAGATAAAATCAGCTTTTCAATGATGCCCTTCAAAGTCAAAAATACTCAGAATACATTCAAGCATGAAAGTTTGAATTTCAAATTTGCTCGTGCAAATGATTGTATACCCGTGTCCCTTCTGATTGTCTTTGCTCAGTCATGCGTGAATGGAAATCTCTCTGACTGGTATCAAATTAAAGAAGAGAAAATATGCTTTCCAACTATGTATGATTTTTATGTCATATTTGTTATTAACAAATAAAAATATCTTCAACAATCTCGGTTTCCTTTTTTCTGGGACACACTGTATTAAAAATTAACATTTTCGCACATCTTATAAAGTTATTGCATCGACTACAAGCTTACAAAGTAAGTACATTACTTCTGAATTGAATCAGTTTCAAACTGCGTTTATAAGTTTGTTTTTCATTTCTTATAAAAGAAAATACATTATTATAAAATGAAAGCAGCGGCCTGTGGGCATTTGATTTTAAAATATTATAAAGTCATAAAATGAAAGCGAAGTGTCAGAATTGACAGGGATTTGCTGTATTGATTTATTTCGTGGTCCCCTGTAGAACTTGGGACAGAAATGAAGATGGTATGATAACAACCAGCTCTATAATATGCCTTTTGCGTGCTGAGATAAGTTCATGCTCAAAAACTAAGTTAACATTTCAACTCTTTTGAAATAACTGTTATGATTTGAAGAAATTAATTGTATTGTATAATATAATATATGCATCATTTAGCACAAACTTATGCCAAACACGTATTTCATGGGACCTTCGAAAATCGCTCTTCGAATGGGGCGATATAACTATCACTCTCATTATGCTTACCCGTTCTCCGGTTCATATTTCTTGGAATAAGTATGTCTGCTGATCAGACGCTAATACGAGAATCACTCTTTATTTACAGAATTGTGTAGTTCATATGGAATGTTATACAATTTACTGCGTTTTCTTTATCTACTCTATATAATAAATTAAAATGCTTAACAGGGTTTGTGTGCTTATATCCAATCCAAGAAATTAGCCCGAGGCTAATGTATAATTTGAATCATGTTTACTTAAGTTTTTTTTTACGGCTTTGAATCAGTCTTTGGTACATTCAAAAAGTCATCTTCCCCTAACTGATCACAAACTAGTGTATTTTGGGCAGACATTTCTGAAAGGTCCAATGAAATACGTGGATGGCGCTGTATAGCTGCTGCCTTGCTGAAGGATAAATGGTCCAATATTCAAGCGCTATATGAAACAAATATGTATAATACTGATACATGCATAAATAACTATATTGTATTTGTAATGATTGATAATGGATCTTACATGTATAATATCGTGCAAATAAGATAAACTTAATTATTTTTAGTTGCTTCAAATCAATTTATGACGTCAAAAGAATGAAATATTAACCTCATTCCTGAACATTCATTCACTAATATATCAACATAAATTATGAAAGGGATTCAGAGATTACAGCATCCTCAGTTTTGTCCCTAGCTCTGCCAAATGGATCAATGCAGAAAAATAATGTCAATTCTGACATTTTGTTTTCATTTTATGAGTATACAGTTTTGTATATTTCAGCATCTGTAAGCCACTGCGTTTATTTGATTTTCTTTTAATGAGAATAAAAAATAAAATAACATAAAAATAAAACGTGTGCCAATAATCGTAGTTTAACGATGATACAGTTCCGTTAAGTAACTTTATTGACATGCAGACGGGGCTGAACGGATAAGGGCGTGTGCAGGAATGTAAATGAGTACCTGGTAAAGTGAGAACAAAATAACTTAATATATGTTTGGCTTGACGTGCCTCCCTGGCAGCTCAAATACATGCCCAAAGGAGTGGAAATGGTGCACATCTTTATGCAGGTTAAAACTATATCCCAGTAACCAGGGTAATAATATCCAGATCCATAGAGACTGATTTTGAAGGTATTATGCGGTATATTAGAATGGACTTTTATTATTATTATTATTATTATTATTATTATTATTATTATTATTATTATTATTATTATTATTATTATTATTATTATTATTATTATTATTATTATTATTATTATTATTATTATTATTATTATTATTGTTAGTTGTGGAGTTTATTTCAAAGAGCGCTCAGTATCGGGAAAGGAAATAACTAACTGACTTCAAGTGGCAATAACTTCGCACGACAACGTTTTTAAGAAAAATATCCTACAGCAAAGTTGAAGTACATTTTACAGACCTTCTTAATGCTTAAAGGGTGTTTGGAAATATACATCTGAGGTTTGTAAAGTAATGGCTAATTGTGACCAACATACATGTAATTCTAAGTTTCCTGCTTGAAAATATACAACTCCATTAAAATAATACAAAAGGGTAAACCACAAGTTATAGATAAAAACCTGACTTGTTCCAAGTTAATGACAAGAAGATGAGTCATTCAAATAGAAGTGAATGAACGAGATTATCGTGAATAGCGCGTCTTATTTTAATTGACTTTTCAGTTCTTTTAAAAGTAACTTGTATTTAATCCTTTGTCCCATTGATATCACGAACTTCCATTTATTATCGATTTTCTGGATTCCTTAAGACCTAACATAAATACCCCCGTACTTAGGAACTAAAACAATACAAAGAGATTACTGCTAGTATCCGCGGAAATCGGTAGATCGGTGTGAATAACAAGTCGTTCCTACGTTCTTGACTGTGAACGAAATTCCGCGCACGCTGCAGAGTGCAAATGGATGCGAAATCCTGCGGTAAAGATTACACGATTCTGTCCTAAAACTCCAGCTATTAAACCTACAAATACAATAGGTTGCCGGCACTTTCTTTTTTTTAAACACTGGTTGGCAAAGTAGAGGCGGCTCCAAGATGGGCAGAAGGGGCAAGCCATCTCGCCTCCCTATTTCATAGTCGTGAAATTTATGACTTTTTGTGATTTTCGGAAATACCCCCCCCCCCCCCCCCCGGTAAGACTTATTTTTTTCCTAGCTGTGAAGGGATAAGAGTTGATACGGGTAATAATCAAATTTGTTTCCCCGACACGCGACCCCCCCCCCCCCCCCACTGAGCGATTTCGCCCCGGAAGATTTTACCCTGGCACCTTCCATGTTGTAGTGTATTGTGGAAACATTTCCTGTAATGGCTTGCTTATAATTGCCTGAGCACTTTTTAGATAACATGCTGAACATTTCAAGATTGACTTATAACGACCGAACACAAATATTGCTGCTATACAGAAATAGTTATATCGCTATGCACTAAAACTACACTATTTTGCTAAACATAATTGTATATTTATATTATTTTCTTTGATTTATGCCCAAAAATAGATTTTCTGCCCCAAGTGTCCGTTATGCTGGTTATGTTGATCTCAAGTCTGTATTAATTTTGTATATCAATATCAATAAACTGAAAGGTAACAAGAATATGCTAAATATCTTACGATGATGGGCAAAAGGATGTTTTATTATCAATTTTCTCAGTTTTTGACCAAAATTGCCTAGTTTTGAGGTAAGAGAACCCCGGATTACTCTTTAATTTAAGAAGAAAATAACATCTGGGATCCTTTAAAATATAGGAGCTGGAAACTCAGCGTTAGTGGAATTATAGTGACCATTAGACTCTGATATGATTTGTTTTCTCGCGAGGAAAAAAAATCCCATAGAACATACACTAAACGGCTATTTTTTTCTTTCGCATGTATGAAATTCTAGGTAATTACTGACTTCCAGATTTCACACACATACCCTTTAAGGGCATGGGTTATCTTTTCCTCGTCTATGGGGATGTTTGCAAGTGAGATCCACTGCCTCTAATTTAGGCTAATAACTCGATTTTCAGGCCCACGTTTCCGTTTTGCTGGTTATGTTGATCTCAAGTATTAATTTTGTAACACTTATGATATCAATAAACTGAAAAGTAACAAGAATGTGCTAAATACAGTATCTCACGATGATGGGCAAAATGATGTTTTATTATCGATTTTCTCTAATTTTGACCAAAATTGCATAGTTTTAAGGTAAAAGAAAACCGGATTACCTTTTAATTTTAAAATGGTTGTCAACAGGTTTAGAAACTGTGCCCACTAGTCATCAAATATCGATCCAGACAAAATATACCGCTACGGTAAACAAATCTCGGGGAATTGGACCCTCTTTTTAAAAAAATTCACATTTTTCTTATTTTTTAACCAAATAAGGAATTCCCGCGGACCCTAAATGCATTGTTTACAACAGTAACTACCATCCGGACCCATCAGACAATGTAAGAAATGTAGATTCATAACAAAAAGGGCACATTCACATTAAATTGTACGGTTTTGGTATGAAAATAGAAAAATCATGATTTTTGCTCCAAAAATGTGTTTTTTGGCCCCAAAACACCCCTGTCACAAAAATTGTTGACAACAATCATCATTGTCGTAAAATCTTGTCTCTTATGACATAAATAAACCAAAAAGTAACAAGAATATGCTAAATATTTTCAGATATTAGGCAAAAATGTAATTTTTATGAATTTTCTCAATTTTTTGACCAAAATTGCATTTTATTGTGGGAAAAATACCCTGGATAACGTTTTTGTGTTAAAACTACTACCAACACGTTTAGAAACGGTGTCCACAGTTTTTTAAATACTAGTTTATACAAAAGCCAAAACATCTGGGGGTTGTGGTCCCCCTTTTTAACAAAAAATCACAATTTTTCTTCATTTTTAGCCAAAAAATGAACTTTTCCCGCAAAAAACACCCCTTTAGTTACATTGTTTACAATAACAAGTACCATCCAGAGTTTTCAGACAATGTGAGAAATACAGATCCATCACAAAAATTGCACTCTCACATCAAATTATACTGTACAGTTTTGGCATAAAAAAAGAAAAATCATGATTTTTGTCCCCAAAATGCGTTTTTTTGGTCAAAAAACACCCCTGCCACCAAATTTTTTGACCACAACCATCATTTTCGTAAATCCCATATAATTATCCTTCAAATAAAACTGGTTGTGTTTTGTTCTACGGTGGGGAGGGGTTCCCGACCAAAATGAGGTCCTGGCCACTACACTATTACATTTCAGGAATTTTGATCAAATATTGCAGGAATAAAACCGAGTGGATGAGGATTTGAAGTTATTCCAGTTGGGGAATTTGGGCAAAGAAGAAGTCTGTGAATTACCCCAAATAAGAAAATGTAGATATATCAAAACAAAGAAAACACCCCATCACCACCCCTAAATTTAATAAATAAATAAAAGAAAAATAAATAAAAAACTTTAAAAATAAGAAAATAAAATCCTAGAATGGCACATTGATTTATTTTTTGGTCATTCCTCATATTTGACCAAAGAAATACCATACACGTGCACGTACATTTGCATTCACACAAAGTAAGGAACAAAACAAAGGCATTTTCTTTAAAAATTGTCAGTTTTAAAAGTGAACCAAAGAAAATACCACACAAACACACATATACACACACACACATAAACAAACAAACTCTTTTTGGAATGTGGAAACAATTTGTCATTGCATCATAATGTTGATATTTTTAGATAAAGATTGAATCAACGTTTCCATGTAAATGACACACGAGTCACGCATGCTTTATGTCACTAAAATCACAAACCAGGGTATGGATCAAAACCAAGAAAATATTGAAGCTGATTGCTTTACCTGATCATGTAAATCATCTATACCCTAGCTTGTGACTTGTGACATGCAGCATTCGTGAGTCGCGTGACACAAGTATGGAATAGCTAGAATATATTGTTCTTTCATTCATCATATTCATTCATCTTACGAACCCCCTTTTGATTGACCAACTAAATTAACTATTAGTGTTTCAGATAGTATTAGTGATATTCTACTCCTATTCCACGCCCCCCCCCCAAAAAAAAAAAAAATGACAAATTGAAAATAATATGTTTCACAAGCAACGTAATT
The DNA here is from genome assembly GCA_001188425.1 of Eucidaris tribuloides. NCBI lineage: Eukaryota > Metazoa > Echinodermata > Echinoidea > Cidaroida > Cidaridae > Eucidaris > Eucidaris tribuloides. The sequence goes on from JZLH01S0516283.1 coordinate 28,363, forward strand.
AGGCACTACTAAACCATTAAACCTACACAATGTTCTGGGTTGTTTTTTTTTTTGCGCTTTAAGAGAGAAATTGTGAACATATGTATTCCTGCAGTTTTGCGCACAAAGCGCGCCGAAAATGTTGACATTTTTTTACTTTTACCCCCCTACAAACAAACAGACAAATTGAATCATTCCTAGGATAGGATGTAATGCAAGAATAGAACAAAGCACTACAAAACCATTAAACTTACACAATGTTCAAGTTTCTGCAAGCTTTGCGAAAAAATTGTCAGCATGCGCATTATTGCAATTCTGTGCGCAGAGCACGCCGAAAATTTTAACATTTGTCTTACTTTTGGTCCCCTTACAAAAAAATTGAAAAACATCATTTTTACCCCCCCCCCCCCAAAAAAGAGACAAATGGAATCATTTTTATACCTCCGCAACGAAGTTGCCGGAGGCATTATGTTTTCGGGTTGTCCGTCCGTTACCGGTTCTCGTTACCGCGATAACTTAAGATCAGCTGATCGGATTTTGATGTAACTAGGTCCAAGTATGTACCATGGGGCACCAATAAACTGACTAGATTTGGGGGTTGAAAGGTCAAAGGTCAAAGGTCACAGGGCCTAAAACATGTCTGATTTGGGCTCGTTACCACGATAACTTAAGAATGGCTTGTCGGATTTTGGTGTAACTTGGGTGAAGTATGCACTGTAAGGCAACAAGGAACCGATTAGATTTTGGGGTTGAAAAGTCAAAGGTCAAGGTCACCAGGCCTAAAATATGTCTGATTTGGGCTCGTTGCCACGATAACTTGAGAATGGCTTGTCAGATTTTGATGTAACTTGGGCGAAGTATGCATTATAAGGCAACAATGAACTGATCAGATTTTGGGGTGAAAAGGTCAAAGGTCAAGGTCACAGGGCTAAAACAATCTGATTTGGGCTTGTTACTATGTTAACTTAAGAACGGCTTATTGGATTTTGATGTAACTTGGGTGAAGTATGTAGTATAAGGCACCAATAAAGTGATCAGATTTCAGGATTAAAAGGTCAAAGGTCGAAGGTCACGAGGCCCCATTCTTATTGTCTTTGCCACTATAACGTGAGAACGGCTTATCGGATCTTGATGTAACTTGGGTGAAGTAAGTTTTATAAGGCACCAATGAAGTGTTAAGATTTTGAGGTTGAAGGTCAAGGGCACGAGGCTCCATACTTGGTGTCTTTACCACAGTAACTTGAGAACGTCTTATCGGATATTAATGTGACTTGGGTGAAGTACATGTTTGTGTTATGGGGCTCTGATGAATTGATGATATTTCAGAGTTGAACAGTCAAAGGTTACATGGCCCCGAACACTTCAATTTTGGAATTGGACGGGGGTGCGGAGGCATACCCACCGGCTGCGCGCAGCCGAGAATTCATCTAGTTTAAAACATAATGCAAGAATAGCGCAAGGCACTACAAAACCATTGAACTATTACACAATATTTAATTTTGCAGCATGCCTTGCGTGAAAAATCACTAGCCTATAAGCCTATTGTAAGTTTGCATGTGGAGCACGCCAAAAATTTTGACATTTTATTACCATGCCAATGAAAATATTGGCCCCCTTATCCAAAAAATGGATTGATTCGCTTGCATGTGTGCCGTGATTTAACTGTGACTTTAGTCTTTTTGTCTTTAGTCGTTTTTTTAGGGGTTTTTAGGTTTTTTTTTTAAGGTTACAGGCTGGGGGGAGGGGGGGAGTAGCAAATTTTTATCCCCAAAAATTGAGGTCCAAATTTGTCGTTTTCCCATCTTTTTCCTTTTTCTTCTTCTTTTTATGCCTCCGCAACGAAATTGCCGGAGGCTTCGTTGCCGGAGGCATTATGTTTTCGGGTTGTCCGTCCGTCCTTTACTGGTTCTCGTTACCGTGATAACTTAAGAACCCCAATCGGATTTCATGTAGCTAGGACCAAGTATGTACTATGAGGCACCAATGAACTGATTAGATTTTGGAGCTGAAAGGTCAAAGGTCATCGGTCACCGGGCCTAAAATATATCTGATTTGGGCTCTTTTACCACGATAACTTGAAAATGGCTTGTCGGATTTCTTGTAACTTGGGTGAAGTATGTACAAGGCACCAATGAACTGATTAGATTTTGAAGCTCAAAGGTCAAAGATCACCGGGCCTAAAATATGTCTGATTTGGGCTCGTTACCGTGATTACTTGAAAACAGCCAGTCAGATTTTGATGTAACTTGGGTGAAGTATGTATTATGAGGCACCAATGAATTGATTAGATTTTAGAGTTGTAAGGTCAAAGGTCACTGCGCCTTAAATATGTCTGATTTGGACTCATTACTGTAATAACTTGAGTATGACGGGTCCGATTTTGATGTGACTTGGGAGAAGTATCTAATAATGTAAGGCACCAATTTACTGATTCAGTTTTAGACTTGAAAGGTCAGAGGTCAAAGGTCACAAGGCCTCATGTCCGAATTGAGCTCATTGTTGCGATAATTTAAGAACTGCTTATTAAATTTTACTGTAACTTGGTCAAGGTTCCATGGGCTTATTCATCTCATTGGTCTTGCTACCACGGTAACTTGAAGCTTTTCAACTTACATGTACATCAATTGAATGGGAGTGTGGACTGCGAGGCATACCCGCGACTGCATGCAGTTGAACTGCTCTAGTTCTGTTCTTTTTTCCCTTTCTTTTCCTTTCTTTTCTTTGTTGCTCTTTTTGTTCTCTTCCTTTTCTTTTCTTTTTCGCCATGTTTTTTTTTTTTTTTTTTTTTTGGGGGGGGGGGGGTTCCCCCAAGCTTCCGCCGCCTATGTACAATATACTGTAAAATAACATTTATCTATTCTTTAGAGATATGGGAGTACTTGACTGGGTAGTATTCAAATGAGGGTGTGACATATTACTATAGTGCACAATTAAAATAATAGAGTAAACAGTTACAACAGACTTTGTTTAGGAAAAGAAATTGAATATGTGGACATTTTACACCCAGAAAATCCCGTAACAACCCCCCCCCCCCACCCCCCTCCCCATCCCCCCAATATGGAACTGAAATCATCAAAATACTAGTGGACTTTCAAAAAGAAATCACTCAAAAAAATAAACAGCAGCAAAATTGCACTTCAACATATAAACATAGATATAATGTAGAATAAATTCGTCGGTTGTCCGACAGAAGGGTCATAGCATACGTTCCTCGCAAAAGGGCCTTAACAAATGTTCTCTGATTTGAGAAATATTGTCTCATTTGACATTGCACTAACAGACTGATAGGACTAAAAATATTATACTACTTTGATTTCATTTAAAAAGAGTCAAATAGTTTTCAAGTTAGAGACAAATAAAGACACTATATAACATGGTGGAAGACCCGTTTAAAAAATTGTCGAACTTTGCTATCTGACATATCTGACAGTGTTTGAATGGACAAATAAACACCCTAGAACACAAAAGTTTGGACAGTTATGAATCACTAGTACAATATGTGCAGATACAAATTGGCACATTTATATTCTCAGCCAATAGGAAATTCTGCAACACAGCAGTCTATGGAGAGAAGCTGGAATGGTCTCTCAATGTTTTTCACTTTTTAAAAGCACTTAATGGTTGTTTTACACTGCAATTTTTCAGGGCTTCATTTTTAGACCTCATCAAAGACACTAGTAGCATGGGGAATCATGTAGCTCAGATTTTTTAAACTGGAAACATTGTTATACAATGCCTTTAAGGCCATTCTGGCAATATGCTAGGGCCCTTCTTCTGGACAGGCGACGAATTATAGATATTCAAACAATTCAATTGTACTGAGACATAATAAATAGTATCATACCAGCAGTGTTCCTGATCACAACAACATATTTTTATAACAATTCTATTTATGATTCTCCGATCTTGATTGATATTTAAACAATATTAATATTACAAACAATAATTTATAAATTATGCAAATTTACATAATAATGTATGTGTGATACAAAGAAGAGTGAACATACTGTAAAACCAGAAATTTTCGCGAGCATTTAACTTTCGCGAATTTCGCGAGGAGTCGAGAATCGCGAAAGTAAAATGCACGCGAAAGCTTGTGTATACGCAACTTTTTAAATCCAAATACAAGACCGTGTACCATAGTCAAATGACTCCATCGAGATATAGCGCGCAGTCACTTACGACCGGGTTGCAATGCACTTCTACACTTGATAAAACGGTGTTTCAGAGGCATTAATACAAATATTGTCCATAAATTGTAGTGATAATTTTTTAATAAAATACCCAAATGCTTCTTCCTAGTAAATTTTGCTATATTTTATTTTTTCATGGTCGGTGATTCGCGAAATGGCCGTCGGCTCTTATTCGCGAAAGTTTCATGTCGCAAAAGTATAGTGTTTTACAGTATTACTCCATAACCCCAGATTCACACTGGTCAATGCTATGTACAGTTCGTATAGTGTACTTTGTATCATACGGATAATGTGTATATTTTTTTATTATTAATTGTCATATTGTTATATTTATACATGTATGTTATATGTAAAACAAATTTATTTTCAATTTCATTGGACAATAAAGTATGAAATCTGAAATCTGGAAACAACATGCATACATAAGGCTTTTCAATCAAATTGGTAGTGAGTGCCTACTGCAGAGGCATACTAATCAACTGCATGCAGTCGAACTGCTCTAGTTTTGGTGTATTTTCAGAAAATGAACCATTAACTTGAGTATTATATACTCAATGAAATATATTTTGGATGGTATATCCAAAGTCACCCCATTTATGGAATTTAATCTGATAGCTGCGTGAACCGGATGCACCCTGTACTGTGAACTATATGGGATTTTAAGAATCGCGGATGCAATGGATTAAAAACACTTAGATGCATGTAAAGGAAAAAAAACACATGTACTCTCAAACTCGGCACTTTGTACCTTTTAAGTATTGCCCTTATTTGGAGTAACTGTTGTATGATAACATTATCATATCTACATGTGCAGACTAGACAGTACCATTTATAAATTTGTGCAGTAATTTGCACAAACCTGACATATTTGGTATACATAAATCCTTTGGATTATCCGATAAAATTTGTGAAAATCAATGATATTAATATTTGACAAGTAGTAATATCCATTGTTTATATAAAAAGGATTGTTGCCCTAAGTATTCATCAGTTATGTTACAAATGGAATTAACATTATTACTCTCCTCATACTTCTAAAATGTTCATTTACATAATCCAATAAATGTTTTAGCATCCCACATATGGTTTGGACACCACAGGCCAGTTATGGAAAATCAGTTTGGACATTGCATAATGACATTTTCAAATCCTTTTAACAAAATAACAAACACTAATAATGCTATAATTATCCTTTAACCTATGATTTATCTTCAAAATATAATAATCCTAATTATGTTATAGAACTACAAACTTTTTGCCCTAAAATGGCATTTTGATCTCAACAAGTAAACTATTCAGTAACTTATAAAACATCTCATTTACCTATATACAAAACCAATTAAATAATATTTTGTCCTTTCTTCCCTGCACAAGTAGTCTAAATGCCTAAGCTTGTAAATACAAACATTTGTTGTGCAGTTTCACGTAAGAAATATATTTCAACCTGTTGGATACTACATGTAGACACAAGATATCTCATCTCGAGGTCTACAGAAACTGTCCTTGATGAGTTAAGGCCTCCGCACACTATGCGACTTTTGTCGTACGACTGCACCGACTTGTCCGAATAAAAACAAAGCTTATATTTCCGTACACCGAATGGTGTACGAAATATAAGCTTTTGTTTTTAAATTCGGATCGCGCAAGTCGGTGCAGTCGTACGACAAAAGTCCATCAGTGAGCGGAGGCTGTGGTAACCTGTGCAACTTTTTAACATTTACTATAATAATGTATTATGAAAGATAATATCTTTTGAAAAACTTCCCAGTTTTTGTTTGTTGTAAATTATGAATATTAAATAACTTATTTCAGTAGGATAATTTATTCTTTCATTAAATTTACTTTGCTTGTATGAAATTGCTTTATGAATACAGGGAAACCCCATCATAACGAGCTCGGATATAGCGAGGTACCGCTTTTAACGAGGTGATTGTCTCGGTCCCGTTTTCATTTACGTGCTCTTCAATGGAAAGATGCACCGTTTATTATGAGCTCGGTTATTGCGAGATTTCGCTTATAACGAGGTATTTTTCTCAACCCATTAACAAAGAAAAACATAAGAAATTCACCTGGTTAAAACGAGGAAAAGAAAGTGGCATCGTGCGCTGACCAAATTTTAAATTTTGGCAACGCAAAAATCGCGCCACTTCAGCCTGCCACGCAGCCATCACTAACTGCAAGTGTGTGCATGTGCGTGTGTGTGTGTCGAGTGAGTGCAATTCACACTACTGCACAGTACTGTATATTCACCTGTCACACACACACACAGCCTGCCTCTTGTACACGGTAGTCAACGCAAGTTACGAGGGTGAAGGTTGCTGCTTTATTTTGAGATCTAGTTTTCTTTATTACTTTTGATAAGTATATAAATGAAAAATAATCTGCTTTCTTTTCGTAGTCTTGGTGCAGAACAAGTAGGAAAAGCAGTAAACAGATGGGATTAATGCCGAGTCCCATACATGTTATATTTTGTGTGATACATTATGTGTACGTTTACAATGAGGTACCGGATACATGTATAACGAGGTAAAATTGGCGGTCCCGACAACCTCGCTATAACGGGGTTTCCCTGTACTTTGATATATTGTCCTGTGCAATCATAAGTTTCAATCTGTTTTTGTTGGTATCAATGCATTCATTTCCCAATGTTCTGAATCAGTAGTTTCATCCTTTTTATGTGTCCTGTTCAAGATATTATAGGAAGATTTTAATGTAATTAGTAGTATAAATGCTACAACTGTGAATACAGTTATTGTTTGAATAGTAAATACATGCTGTAATGCTCGACCCTCACTTGAATCATTGTTTGTATCTGGTGGCTTTTCATTAACTTCTTGGGAAAATGATGTTGATATGACTCCATTGCTCACAGTGTTCCTGGAATGACTTTCTACTGGAGATATTGAAGGAGTAACAGAAGTTTTGCTAGTTGGAGGATTCCATCTGAAATCGTGACACAGCCCTTTGGTTTTGGGATTAACATAATTTGTTGAGCAACAAGATACTGGGTATTTCTTTTTCATCCAAAGTTTCTGTACCAGATGCGTTGTGTTATCATCTGGTTCACACAAGGGTGGCACTCTCTCATCATCTTGATAACATTTAATGAATCCAGGGTGAAAACCCAGTGATGCCACACATTCCAAGGCAAACCAAACTCCATCAGTCCCTGGATAATAGTTTGGTGACATTAATGTACAGTTGGCTTTACCCGGTGGAAAATCAACAATGAGTGAAATTGATCTGGTATAGTTGTCCAATTTCTCCCCATTGCTGTAAATGTCGCAACTGTATGTGCCAGTATCAGCCTGCTGAACATTTGAGATTCTCACAAAAATTACAAGGAAGAATTGCTTCATTTTCACAGATTTCACTGTAAAACGCTGTTGTTGGCTCCAACTCAGGCCAACACCAAGTTGTTTACCATTTCGGTTGAATGATGGCATGTTACCAAAACGAATCTCAAAAGTTGTCACACTTAGTGACTCCACATGGTATGGATATGTTAGTTCAGCAGGTTCCCCTTCTATGAAGGTCAACTGTGAAGCTGCAGACTTCAAGGACACATAAGTTAGGATTACATGTACATGTATGATTACTGCTGCAACCAGCATGGAAGTAGGTCTTGTCCCTTCACCCATTTTATTGTTGTGATATCAAAATGATATGAAAATGTAAGATAAGATACAATAAATTAAGATAAAGACTGTATGTTTGTAATACAAATTTTACAATACAAACAATTAGGTAAATAATTTAATAATTAAACTTACAACTGTAACAAACATAATACCAGTTGCTACATAAAAAATAATCAGTTGTGTTTGTTGTTTATTTATTTTGTCTGTATAATGCTCGCAATTTGCTTGTATGGTTGAGCAAGTTGTATTGAATGAGACTGCAGTTTCCAATTGATGTGTAGTGTCCTCAATTCTGCTTTGATTTAATTCAACCTTAAATTGTTCTTTAGTTGTGTTTATTTCTTCGTTTCTGTATTTAACAACATCAGTTATAGGTGTGGTCTTTATTCCACATTCTGTATATTTGTGTGACACAAAATCCTTACAGTTCTGGTAACTTTTTGTGAACCTGTTATTGACTGAGCAGCACCAGACAGGAAGGCACTGTTTCAACAAAAATGTTGCCTTTATGATTCTACCTCCACTGAGATTGATTGGATTATGTCCTGATGTTGTGAAATTATCCCTTGTATAGCAGGTGATGTGTACTGGAGGATAGCCTTTAAATGCCGAACACTGCAAAATAGAGTAATTAAAGTACTTAACATGTAGAATATAAGGTAGCTCTCCCCCTTGCCATTCACATCGGGCTGGATGTGGTGGGTAATTTATATGAAGCACATAGTTTTGGGAAATGTTAGATTCCCGACAATGAAATATGCACCTGTACTGTCCTTGATCACTTGAAAGTAGTGAGTTGATTGTGACTCGGACAAGGAATATGTCAAATACAGTTTTAGCATCAATTAAGGATCTTGAATGTCTCCTTTGCGGAAAGTTTGGAGATTGTATCTTATTTCCGTTGTTGTTGAACAAAATATCATCAAAGTATAGTGTGAATGTACAGCTGCTATGACTTGTAGGTGTTGCATATGTCAGAGTCACATCTCTCCCTTCATCACCATGTATTCTTTTGCGGTAAATTTTGCCACAACTTACATGTACTCCCCAACAAGTAAACAACAACAACAAGCACCATTTGATGATGAGCATAGTTTGTTATGGGTAGTGCATGGCTAAAAGATTTGCCTGTCAAGTAGTTACTGTCAAATGTGTTTTTTTTTATTTCCATCAAGTCGCTGGAAGAAACAGAACAGCCTTGTGTAATCAGCTTTCACATCTGTGGCTTCAGTATACTCCCAACATGTCCCACAGGCCCAAGGATCACTGCAGTATTAGCACTTATTCCTTATCTTCTGGCCTGTGTAACAGAAATATTGGTAAAATTAAATCATTAAAATAAGTATCAGGAATACACTCAACTTGAAAACACAGATGTTTAATTCATCCAACTAATTATGAACATGCACATATTGTCTACAAGAAGCACTATTTACTCAAAGCATGTTAAAAATTGCCATTTTTCCTGTTTCTTATCTTAATAAAATCTGTGTCCTAACATTAGTTTGTTTTTAGCTAATGGGCATTTTCGGAAATTAGTAAACCTTTTGGACCAAATTTCAAAATCCTACAAACATAACAAATATGGTCTCATTTGAAAGCCAAAACACTGAAATGTATGAATCTGAAAGAAATAATTTCATATAATGCATCGTTGCATTGTGGCAAGGCATTGAAGTTGTCATGGTTAACCAGAGACAATTTTGTCAAATTTACTAAGTTCAAGTTTGAGCCAAATTTTATACGAAATTAAAGCTTTGAAAAAAATTAAAGTTTGCTAGTGTTCATGTTGTACTTATGTAAGGATTCTTAAAAGACATACATTTTTTTATAGATTGATTTATTTTTTGTAAACCAAATAAATCAGAAGTAGGCACTTGCAAATGTACGTCCGACCCCTTTTTAGGTACACTTTTTGTTTAAAACAAAAACAGCAGCTGATAAATTTTCCCTAAGTAAGATGCAAAGCAAGCTCGATGTGTTTAATATATAACCCAAAAGAAAGCTCACCGCTAGTCCAGGATTTCATGTTAAAGCCCAAGTTTAGTTTGGGGGATTTTTTGTTATTTTGAGTTTATGCCCAAGTCATATACCGATAATGATTCTGAATGTCTTTAGTTTTTTTTATTTTACTGAAAATTCGGTATGGGACCAAAATTTTATTATAGTCTAAAGGCCGGTTAAAGTAGCGATTAAGGTTATGGTTATACTATTGAGAGGCGCTCAGCGTTTTCAGATGAGGTATAATCTTATTTTTTTTATTTGGGTTTTTATTTTAATTAATATGAAATGTTGGGGGGGGCCGACATTTTTGACTTTTTTTAATTTGATACCAAGGTGTTTAAAAGAATTATATAAGTGTAGGGGTTCCGCCTAAGGGATCAGCCAGGGCTAAGAAAATATAGGGCAGTCGTAACGGTTTGTGGGTTGAGGCAGTTATTTGAATCTCTTAGAGAACAGAAAACCTGTGACAAAGGAAGTGGCAAAACCTTAACCGAGAATGTCACTAAAGTCTCTGCATATAAAAGGAACAAAATAAATTAAGCTATTTATCACCTACTGGAGAGTTAATTCATTTAATAAAGAAATTAACTCTTGAGAATCTGATGAAATATACTTAATTCACTATACTTTATATACTGGTATCAAAAGAGACTTAGATGTGTTTCATGCTTAACATATAGTAATCGATAGTTAGTTATACATGTAATAGTAATTCAGTTTTTTGTGACATATTTAATTTTGATATCATACATACTTCATCTGTCAAATAATTTATTGTTCTTAAAATAGAGTAACTAGAACTGTCTATAGTTTAGGTTTTGCTTTGTTAATTATTCAATATATTCTATGTACTTAATTTAACTTTATAATTACATAAACTATGTATTTGTAATAAATTAATGTTTTGCTATTGGAGTAGAACACACAATCAGATGATTCTACCATCCAGGTCTAATGGAATTTCATTACTTCTCAATCATAACGCCAGAAAGTTAAATAATATTTAAGATAAAATAATTGTATGTATTACTATTCGGTGGCCGGAAATCTATCAGGGAGTTAGATGCAGATTGTAAATGATAAAAGCATTGCGATGAGTCTAGTTTGCGCAGATTGCAAGTTGTGTATGGAGAAGCAAACAAAGGCCTAGGCGCGGCATAGACACTATACCCTAGGGGGATATTCTTCCACTATTGTGCCAAAGATTCTTATCGTCCCACCCTTGAACCATGCGGATACGATGGTCTAGCACAGGACCTTTGTTTGGGTGCCAGCAGGTTTAATTAAGACTAATCACCGTGTATACTTTGTAATGATATGGTATGTGTGTATGGATGGCCAATACTAGGTGAGGCGTTACATTTTCTATCTTGTAATTAAACTTGTTGTCCAGGCTTCTTTGTCATCTAATGTTTGGGTATTTTCAGATAAATTATCGCTTTTGAATACTGAGTACATTTGTATACAGCTTTGTTTAATTGGAAAATTGAAATATAACGGAGGGTAATCTGTGATAAGGGAAGATGGATAGGGAGGAGAGCTGTACAACTATGGGAAATTGCAATTATGTACAACTCTTTAATTTTTCGAGGTTTTTTGAGCAGATATTTATCACAGAGTTTTGATATGCATGATGTAATTGAAGGATGATTATATTTAACAAATTTAGAAAGTTAGTGTATAATTGTCTTTTGGTCTTAATTATTTAATTAATGACTGGTGTAGCTTATGCTTGCATTTGATTGTATGTTTGAAGCACGATAGTAGTGCATGTAACAAAAAATGTATGTTCAGTTGTTTTTCAGGGCAATTATTGCGTTGGAATTTTAAAATACAACTGACTATCAAATTTATTAAACAACATTTACTAATTAATCTTCAAATGGTTAATTAGGTTTTGATATATAGTTGTTTAATATGTAATTAATGTTATAAGGTAACAATCGTACTACATTTTAAACATATTATGCCAACCCTGGGATGATCATACCATCTAAAAATCAATACGTAGTAAAAACATACATTTTTTAAACTGAAAAGTATGCTTTTGTCAAGGATGAAATCAAGGTTGAGTATGTTTAATACTACAAGTGAATGAGTTGCACGATTCATATCACAAAATTTAGCTTTTTTGTATTTTCCCTTTAATTTTTTCACACACCATGTATGCTACTTGACCTTGGATATGAGAGTTCTTGGGTGATAGCCTTCAGAAATGTATACATTTGTTGGATTTCTGACATGTACTGGGTATTGAGTATAATTAGGATTAAATGCAAAAGTGAAAAAAATTAATTTGGTGTGTGTAAGTCAAAGGGGCCCCACCATACAACACATGACCACATACTTTAGTTAGAAAATAGTTCATACCACATCAATTATATAAAGACAAACTAGTTACACAAAATATATTAACGTTATACTACATGTAAGTCAAGTCAAGTAAAAAATAAATATATACAAAATGTACAAATGTCATGTAAAACTCATATTCTTACAATCTCCCCTGCTAAAATTAAGTTTGTCCTCAAACTTAACAAAATAATCGAAATGAATATGGTACAAAGAGAAACAAAAATAAAATCAGTAATAATTGGCTTACAGCTCAGATAAGATACGAATGTTGAGCATAATCATCTACACGTATTGAAACTACAAATAAAGCCTCGATCTGCACTGATACATATTCCATTTTTCCTGATTACTCAATGATGCAGAATAGATACAAATGCCAAATGCCATAAAAACTCCAAACTGATACAAAGTCCGCATACAGTTCAAGTCTCGTCATTAATCCCAATGTACTGGTAATTCGCGATCTATCCCAGTCTGTATTCTATTGATTAAAACGCTCCTTTGTTCCTGCATCATGGGAATCGCTTTGACAACACTGATGAAACTCGTGTTTACTGCGGACCGAGGTTGGTTTAGTGGGTTGCTGTGCTTTCCCCGAGTTGTTCGTCTGCTCCAGTGTAGGGGTGATGGAGGGGTATTGTCA
>JZLH01S0516383.1:28430-43150 GCA_001188425.1 Eucidaris tribuloides
AATTTTGTAAAAAAGAAAGAAAAAACATTGTACTCGTTCAGTCCACGTGTCCCAGTAGCAGCGGCATCATCATCATCATCATCATCATCATCATCATCATCATCATCATCATCATCATCACCACCACCACCACTATCATATCAGTGTTCTTGAGGTTGCCGTCGACCCCTGGTGACAGACACAGATTCCTTCAAAATTATATTTGGCAAACTGTTGTTTAGTTCGAGTATACTATATTCATTTCTGTACTTGTTGTTAGTTCCTGTATATATTCGTAACGTTTTATAATATATATAATTCATCCTGTTGTTTTCCTCCTTTTTCTTGTATAGGCAAGTACACCGTTTAAAGTGTATTTAAAAGGTTTAACGCAAAACTAGGAACATATTTCTTTTGTACTTTCATTCATATACTTCAACACTTCAAATTCATGATTTCTATGATGACATACTGCTGTGGTATAGAATATTTTTCAATTAAAAATATTTCAATGAAATAGTTTTCAATAAAAGTATGCCATAAAGAAGGTCAACGAAGAAAGTTAATGAAAGGTACGGGAAGTTAAGATGCTTTAAACTTTAAAAAAGTTAACTTTTTTGATAAGACATGTTTAAACAATCTTCTCAAAAAAGTTTTAAAAACCTTTGAAGTAATATCATATGAATAAGCAATGTCGTCACCCAGAGGCAACGAGCAAGCAAGTAAACTACACAGAGAAAATAACTCATTAGTGTAGATTATAGGCATGGAGATACCACCATGATTGTACAAAAGTTTGTAATGCTACTACATGTATTTATGCTAGGCAAGTGAGTGGTTATTTTCTTGGGTAGGTCCATGTTTTCCTACGTGTGGTTTGACATGCGGACCATTTATTCGTGTAGAAACACCACGGCAATTCTGTTTCGACAGGTTGATTATGTAACATTGCTCAGACATATGGGTTACCGATCGCGTCCAGTTTCAGGCTCACTTCCCTTCAGTTTCACGGTCTCGCTGGGTCAATAAAAATGTCATCAGGTTTTTATGGCTTTCTCGCAAAGGCCTCAAGACACCGTGAAAACGGCGTGTAAAGTTGGAACAAGGTCACAGTTTCATCCCTAGCAACCTAGCCCACCTGCGTTGTATTAGAAGGGACGTTTTCATTGTAAGTTGCCGTCATTTTCACGGTTCAGTAACGGACTTTTTTCACGGTAGCTTTACTGTGGGTTGACGGCCAGATAAGAGGCCTGATTCCAGTAGTGATCAAACCGATTATCTCGGAACCATCATAAACAGTTGATTAACTGCCAGTTTTGAAATTGTAGTTGACATACGAAATAATGAGTTGCACATCACAAACGGTATTATACAAACAATGCCCGGGACAATGTCCCTATACTTCTCCATCCATTCAACAAAAGACCAAAATTCAAAACTCTTCTTTACAGCCAATATAGATACTAATGCATAACATACAGTGTCATTATTTATCAAATAAGGCAATAAACACTTACTCCGACTGGAGAGTATTAACAAAACAGGTCGAAATATAGCACACCCTCTTGTTTACTGAATCCACACTCAGCCTTTCTGAAGTGCTTATGGGAATTACAGCACCGTATCAATGTCTTGAATTATATTTAGAGTATCATACATGACCGCAAACAAGTGGACATACCCCCTTTCAAAAGTAAGCCAGAGGTGAGCCACACCATTTGTCCCCTCACCAACACACCACTTTTGGAAATCCTGCATATACGTATGAGTACCAAACCACGAATATGTCATTGATCCATTTTGACAGGTTAATTGTATAATGATAGAGTCATTATAAATTTGATGTACATGTACTGCAAAATGCAGTTTTGAGGTCCAAGGTTAAAAAAAATATCGTAGGATGGTGTAAAAAGCCCTAACCTCCCAGGGGTAAAATCATATAGGGAGGTCGAAATCCAATAAGAGGGGGGGGGGGGTGGGGGTGGCGCCACCCCACCCCCTACCCCACCGTCATAATTAACTCTTAACGCCCCAATGTCACAGATCTGCACCAATCGATACAATAAACTCCAAGGGATTTAAATCCTCTAGCATGTTAAGAGTTAAGAAGCTGTTGACGCTAAAAGCATTCTATTGTCGCCGCAGACATCAGAAAACAACATCAAATCCACTGAAAAAAATGTGGTGTTTAAATTACATGTATAGGATAACAGCGGTATGTACATTACGGGAAATGTCGAGGGTCCCACCGACATTTTAAGTAATTTCTCAAAACGAGAGG
Source organism: Eucidaris tribuloides (assembly GCA_001188425.1). Classification (NCBI taxonomy): domain Eukaryota; kingdom Metazoa; phylum Echinodermata; class Echinoidea; order Cidaroida; family Cidaridae; genus Eucidaris; species Eucidaris tribuloides. The sequence goes on from JZLH01S0516383.1 coordinate 30,691, forward strand.
GTTTCAACGCGAACAATTTTCAGGGCATCATCTCAACACATAATTGCAAAGAATTTCATTTCGTACCATTTATCAAAACTATACTTGGCCTTATCTATATAATATACAATGTATTATTTTTCACTTCTCATATTACCCCAGAAATGTTTGTTACAACACTATCAATGTGTATTGCATATTTCAATCTTGGCTCTCGGGTAGTTGGAGAGCTTCCACCCGTTCATCGCTAGTGAGTACTGCAAATGTGTATTGCCATTTCTTTTTCCAGAAAATTTGCATTTAATCAACCTATATAGAGTCCTGCTCATCCCATCCGATCATTAAATGGAAGTTAGTTTTTTTTAGTTCTCCCCGAAAAAGAATAGGTGGTGGAAACCTGTTCCGTTCACGTCTCTATCTTTAGGGTTGACAAGTTTTGAAGAAACTGGCTATAAGTTGGTACTGGTGTTATTTTGTAACAAGTACCGGATGTCTGTGGTTTCGTTACGTAGATATTTTTCTCTGTATATTCCTTTATTAGTTCCAACAAGATACTGGCTATGAAACAAGCGAAATGGAAAATATCATGCTAGACAGGCGTCTTTGGAGAGCCATCATTAATGCCCGACAGCAAGAGTCGACGGAGTGAGTTCTTATATATTTAGGCTTCATGATGTTTCATCTAAATATCAATTAATATTTGTATACATTATCAGAAAACCTTATTGTGTGATCTCATGCGAAGGAAAATGCGCTATGCAGGTCATATACTTCGTGGAAGTGCAGGAAATCTGGCAAGTACACTTCTAGAAGGCACAATAGAGGGTAAAAGAGCAAGAGGAAGACAGAGAATTAAATGGACTGACGACATTAAGAGATGGAGCTCAACAGCGTCTTCCGGGAGCGTCTTATGGGGAAGCGAAGAGAGCTGCAGAAAATTGTGTCAGATGGAGAAACATGGTGGCCAACCTTCGTGTCGAAGATGGCACTTGATGATGATGATGATGATGATGATGATGATGATGATGATGATGATGATGATACATTATCCCTCCTTGTGAAAATTTAAAACTAACGAATAAACTGATAGAGATAAAAGGAGATAGAGAAAGCGCAAAGACAGATATGAGAAATGATAATGATATTGCGTTTCATCTTTCTATATTTATTTCATTTAATTAATGTATACAAGGTATCTATTCCCTCTCGTGAGAATTTAAAAACTGTAGAATAAAGTGAAAGAAAGGGAGAACGGTAGCAAAAAAATGTAACTATAATAGGGGGACATCTTGTTTGCTAACTTCGCGTGATAATTCAAAGCCTATAAAATAAACTAATAGAAAGGGAGAAAACGATCAAAGTAATGTAACTATACAATATGAGAAAATAGAAAATGAATCTCGTTTTGTTCGCAAACAATATTGATTCCGCTTATCGAATAACAATTTAGATTTTACAAACGATGAAGTCTTTTGAACACATCTTGTCCCATTTAATATAAATAATATTAAAGCCCAAGTTTAGTTTTGGGGATTTTTTGTTATCATATAATTATGTTGGTGGAAAGGTGGTATAAAGCACGTGTTAGCATATGTGTATACAAGAAACATAAAAATCGATGAGAAATATTTAGCTTTAGGAGCAACACAAGGCATGTTTGTTTCATATTTTTTACATTGAATATTCGTAAGTGAGAAGACTCAGTTGGTTTCTTATAGAACAAATACCTTTGCTCTGTTAGCCATCATTGTACCAACAAGATACATGTATAAACAATTCCTCTCGAGTAATAGACACCTCCGTATCAAATACCACAAAAGACATGTAATTAAAAATTGTATTTTTGTCTCTCTGTTTAATCTCCTTTTCACCCGACATATCAATTGTCTCATTTTCCATCACGATGTTGTGATTGTTATATAGTTTAATAAGGGTTCAATATGATTAATAAGAGGAGAAAAGTATAAAAGTGATGGCCGTTGAACGTTGATAACCACTGTGACTTGCTCACGTCCCAACGAGGAAAGAGACCGAAAGTCTGATTTGTTATTATCATCTTTACCATCTAACTTCTCCGGAGTTCAAGTTCTGGGAGTAAGAATGAGAAAGTCCATTTTGATCTCACTTCTGGTGGTTGCCGTATTGGCTTGGTAATGTATTAACGGCTATATTATTTCTATTACCTAACTGGTTTACTGAGACATATATCTTCTACTTCAAAGTAAAAATCGGCGTGTTAAATTTAACACACAGGGGGTTTCCCAAATATAGAAATTGGCATTAAACTTCTATGCATTGGTGTTATATACATGTATAATACGTTTAGCATTCGAACTAATGCTTTTGCTGTTAAAATCCCTCGGCCCGAATTTCCTGGGTAAGGGTAAGGGGTCATTTTTGGATCGGCTTCTGAGGTGAAATACGAGTCCAATATCTTGGAAAATACAGCACTACAATCCCACATGGGGGGGGGGGGGGATACACCATTACCCGAGGTAATCTGATCAGTTGAGATCCGGCAATCCCAGATTTGGTGAGTAGTATGAAGATATATGAAAAACATAATTAAATTCGGTCTTCACATCTTAAAGGTAGGGAATCTCATTTGCAACCCTCCCATAACACAGCAAAACATTATTCATGCCTTTACACTATTTGAACAGACAGTTTCAACTGTCATTACAGTACTTATGTCATATCAGACGGTTGACCTACTTCTGTGCTGGCATGTGTCAGGCACAAAGGAATGCAAGGTCATCTATGTGTACACTCCTATTTCACTTAGCTCTCAGTGGCACTGTCCATGCGAGACCTCCATGCATGCACTGTCTAAAAATAGACTATTAGACAAGTAGAATTGTTGTTACTAGAGACAAAAAAATAAAATCGAAGACTAGCATTTACTACAATATCATTAAAATTGCGTTTCTAGCTCCCACGCTTTGATAAAGTTTCTTAAATAGCATTTCTTCTATATACCAGTGTATTTGCACAATGTTAGATTTAAGGCCTGAAAAGGAGACACTCGGTCTTTAATCCTTCATTTCATTTCATTTCATTTCCAAATAACAAAAGTATAACAAAATACATGTATAATCTTCATATAATTTAAAACAATACAACAAGTGAAAATAGTGTCAACAAATGACAGTAATCATATGTTACAATAACAATACGTAATTCCTTTAATCTTGACTGAAACAAAACATGGAAACCAAAACAAAGCTTAACCTTTGTGTAAAAATATTAAATATTTGGATATGTAAAAATATTAAATATTTGGAAATCCTTAGGCGCAAAACTTTTCAATGAGGTGTAACGCCACTTATCTTGCCACAGGTGCCATGTGGATTGTCATTGTGATTGTGAATTGTTGTCACTAGAGACCAAAAAAAAAATCAAATCGAAGTCTATAATATTTACTACAATACCATTAAAACTGTGTTTCCAGCTCCTACGCTTAGATAGAGTTTCTTAAATAGCATTTTCTTCTATACATGTATACCGGTGTATTTGCACAATGTCAAATTTTAGGCGTGAAATAGAGAAACAGGGCCTTTAATCCTTAAGTGCGAAACTTTTCAGTCAGGTATAACGTCACTTATCTTGCCACAGGTGCCATGTGGATTGTCATCCGAGATCCTCTTCATCGTCGTCTTCGTCGTCCTCTTCGTCGTCGTCTTCGTCGTCGGAGTCAGACGAAGCCGATAACGTGATTCCCAGAACTGACGCAGTCGAAAATGAATACCTGGTCACTCCAGAGGTAAAGTATACAATCCTTTATAGCTTCAAGTCCGCAATGATATTGCCAAAGCTCAAATGATTACGGGGTATGGGTTTACACCCCAAATCGATTGAACGATCGAATGATAGATCGATCAATCATGTGCAAATTTTCTAGGCACAATGAGTTAAACATGTGAAGATATTTTGCTGTGAATAATGTTAATGCCTGGTGTCCTCGAGAGCTGACTGTTCTCGACTGGCTCTGGGGCGTTGGTCGCCTGTTTTGTGGAATGCTGAATGTTAACACATTCTTTTTATGTTTACTATTAGAATTTGTAATGGAGTGAGCGGATAGCAGAAAATATGTTGTGAAGATGAGAATTTCTAATCCATTTTAGGGCAAAAGAGAAATACATAGTATTTATTTATTTATTTATTTATTTATTCATTTATTTATATAATTCATTTATTTATTTATTTATTCATTTATTTATTTATTTATTTATTTATTTATTTATTTATTTATTTATTTATTTATTTATTTATTTATTTATTCATTTTATTTTATTTTTTATTTTCATTTTGTCACAGATTGGGCCTCGGGCGTGTAAGGGATATTGTTTGAGGTGGTGTTCAATTCGGGGGGGGGGGGCAACTGGCGTTCCGGGGTGAGTCGGGGGATTGAGTTGGTCCGCTTTCGAGATTATCAGCCATTGTGTTTTATATGTTAGACGAAGTGAAAAATTATGTATTTATTTGTTTATCTCTCTAAATCTATTTTTATTTTTCAATTGACTGTATTGAATGAAATGGAAATGTAGAAAAAAATAATCAAATAATCGAAACTCAATCTATACTAAAGAAATCAAACTATTGGTAAGATAAATGTTTGAAGCAAATCACAAAAACTGACTAAACAACGGGCTAAACAAACCGACTTAAAACTGGCTTTATACACGCCTTTTTTTGCACATGAGATCACAGTTGCACAGCTGTCGCCCAAATCCAGTGTGTTAATTACAAATCCCATGCCTAAAAGTATTGCAACACTATTGTGCACGTATTTTCAGTTGAAGGGGCATTTCTGTAATGAGGTTTTAGACAAAGCCTATTCAAGGTATAATTTCTTATTCAGAAAAAAAAAACATTTCATACAGACCCCGCTACAAGATATCTCGAATTTAGTCTTCAACGGGTTAACATTTATGTTTTTGTGTATTCGAGCAAACATATTTTCCCACAGAAATTGTGTTAGTCGTGTAAGACAGCGTTTACGTGATATAATGATTGTAAACCCTCACCTTTACCTTTTTAACTTTTACGGAATCTGTTCCTGTCCATTGGCTACGCCACTTTAAGGGAATTGTTTTTTTTTCCTTTTTGCAGGATTCAAATTCAAAGTTAAATATAGACGACCTCGAACGTTTTCTGGAGGAAGAGAAGCACTGTGAAGAAGACTCGGAAATATTATCCACCGTAGAGTTGATTAACATGGCGAAGGTGGAGATGTCAAAGAAGTGCTCAGAAAAGGTCAGAGTAAATATCAATATCCCTTTTGCTTCTTCTACTGTTATGACTACTATTACTACATGTACTATTACTACTACTACTACTACTACTTCTACTACTTCTACTACTACTGCTGCTGCTGCTGCTATTACTACTACCACTACTACTACGTACTACTTTTACAACTACGACGACTACGACAACTAGGCCTATAGTACTACAGTCCTGGACAAAAGTTTGGAATATGTTTATTTCTTTTTTTTTCTTTATTTGCACTATTACTATTATATACTAGGTACTAAAATACTACTACTATACTACTACTACCTCTTCTTTAGCGCAACTGCTTCTAATATTACTATCATAAACAATCACAGCTACTGCTATTCTTCTTCTTCTTCTTCTTCTTCTTCTTCTTCTTCTTCTTCTTCTTCTTCATTTTACTATATGTACTACAACAACTCTTACTACTAATATTACCACTATTACTACTACTATTACCACTTCTACTACTACTACTACTACTACTACTGCTACTACTACTACTACTACTACTACTACTACTACTACTACTACTACTACTACTACTACTATTACTACTACTACTACCGCTACTACTACTACTACAACAACAACTATTACTACTACTACTACTACTACTACTACTACTACTACTACTACTACTACTACTACTACTACTACTTCTACTATTACTACCACCACTACTAGAATAACAACTAATACTACTACTTCTACTACTACTGCTGCTACTTCTACTATGACTACTACTACTTTTATTACTACTATACTACTACTACTACCACTTATACTACTTCTAATACTTCTACAACTACTACTATTAACACCATTAATACTACTGTTTCTACTTCTACCACTACTTCTTTTCATAGAAGCACTATTTGAGGGTAATTCTCTTAAGAAATTGCTGGTCAAAACCATATACTGCGCAGATGATCTAATTGAGGAATAATTGTTCTATCCCATAATATTTCAGTGTCAATATCCACTAATCAGTCCATGATATTTAATGACTTTTTTCCATAGTTGATGTGTATAACACTACTTCCTACTGATCTTTATTTACCTGTGTAAAATTGGAACGGTTTTCTCATGTTTGTGTGGAGGCCGCTTGGGCCCACACACCCCTAGCTCTCCCCGTTCTTAATCTCTGTATCTCCGTCACCATCTAGAGAACTGCCAGTCTGGGCACAAAATGCTTTGAATATACGTAGAAACATCAGAGGAATAGGTCAGTGAACATTTGAAAAAGATTAATAGATTTGAAAACGACAATTAAAGCAGGCCTAACGTTTTATGCATAAATTACCTGAAGGATTAAAAAAACCTTTTCTGATATGTTTACATGATTTATCTGCTTCTTTCTGATTTGCATTTTACCCTCCTCTGGGAATGCCTCTTAAATATACATTTCTTTAAATAATAATGCGGCCTTCGTTATTTATAAATTTGTTTTCCAGTCACTTCTCTTTCCAATGCACTATATCCAAAAAAAAGCTGGTTACCTAACTGCCTAATGAGAAATCCCCGTTCTGTCACATTCCGCGTTGCATCGAATGAAAATTGGGCATGATCCCCGTTCAAAGAGTGCATGATCGGTATGACTTCTGACAGGTGCCTCAGCAAGAAATTGGCTTATTAATATTAGGGACGAACCCCATCGCAGGGCTGAATAGCTCAGGTGGTAGACCACTGGACTTGATGTACAGATGTTGCTGGTTTGAATCCTGCTCAGCCATATTTTCTATGCTGCCTATAGCTTCATTATCTATACATTTGTTTCCCAGTCAGTTTTCTTTCTATCTAATGAAATATTTTGGAAAATGTATTTCATGTCTTAAAGGTGAATGACGATAAGAGATTCAAAGTTGAGGCAAACGTGGCCCAGTACATCACCTCCAACGTAGACTCGTGGCTTTTAGATCGTATCGACCAGGAATCGCCAGTACTAGATGGACAGGCATTCAACATTGGTACGTAGATTGATTGATTGATTCGTACTTGCAACCCCACTACAAAAACAACTAAAGAAAGAATAATCCATTTGAAAATACACGAAATATATCTGTTGGATTTGTTGGCATATTTATCGTTTTTTCAGTCGGGGGGGGGGGGGGTTGGTCATAGTCATGCAGTTATCAAAATATTTTTATTTCATTTTTAGCATAATATGTTTTAATGATTCTTATAATTTCAATTATACACGCATTCATTTAGGACAATGTCCTTGATAGGTCAACATAACGACTCCTAAATGTATATTACTGTATGAAGTATGCTTCGATTTAATAAGTTAAAACATATATGAGATGGTGTTTCTTTTTAATTATGATATTAACCTTATGAAGACAGAATCGATGGGGAATTCCTTTTGACAATACACGTAAATTAATATATAAATGACGTTGAAGATTGATGAAATTCCAAATTTTCCATTGTTCATTTTATTTAATTTCATTTGTATAATTTTATTCTAGATTTACATAAAAACAGGTTAGCACATCAGTGGTTATTTTTTCAGCAGACTACGAATGCTGAATTAGACTATAATTGAAGAGTGTAGAATAAAATTACTTAAGTCACATTTTGACGAAATTGAGTTAGTGATTGTTTTGAAGTCGTTACATGCCGGGAAACTTTTTGACAAAATTTTGGTCAATTTGACTCTTCCCTAGTAGGGGTCATGGGAGGGGTCAACTGGGGTCAATTTTTTTAATTGGTCTAATTTCTTCAAAATGTCAAATTACTTGACAAGTTACAAGGATCAAGAAAATATATAATTTATTATGTATTTTGTGCTTTGTTGATGAGATATGGGGTCACTTCCGGTCAAAAGTCATATTTAAAACAACGTCTAAATTTGACGAATTGCATATCAAATTGTTTGTCTTACTGATAACATTCCAAAAATATATACAATTAAGTGTTTTTGACATTCATTTATTCGAGAAATGCATTTGTTTTCCTCAGACCCTTGTTTGTAGAGGAAGAAGTACTCAAGTCCACAATATTGATTATTGATTATTGGAAATCGACAAGTGGGACAATGATTGTTTTTGTCCTATATTCATCTTTAAGTGTGTCAATTAACTTCACCAAGTTTGGATGTAACTCTCAGTGTTGGGTCCGAGACAGTTTCAGCCGAGACGAGACGAGACCGAGACAATTAGTGTTCGAGACCGAGACGAGACCGAGACACTTGTTTTCAGAATCAGCCGAGACGAGACCGAGACCGAGACAATTACCTTCGAGACTGAGACGAGACCGAGACACTAATGCCCGAGACAGTAAACGAGACAGTAAACGAGTCACTAGTTATTTCTATGCAATGCACACACTTTCTTCTATTTTCCTACGTACCTGATTGCAATTATAGACTACTACAACAGTTTTAAGTTCATTCCTGATATAATTCATCGTGTCATCATCATTACATTCATCATCATATTCATTGTATCATCATCATCATCGTCATCATCGTCGTCGTCATCATCATCATCGCCATAGTCATCATTCATAATTAAGGTAAGAAGTGAGAGCGGTGTGTGTGTGTGTGTGTGTGTGTGTGGGGCGGGGGGGGGGTTGCACCTGGCGGGGACCATTGCCTAATGTGAATGTGTCATTATATCCAGTAAGTAGCCTACGTCGGGGTGAAGGCTGAAAAGTAAAGACCGAAGTTTTCTGCGTTGCGGATTTTTCACGGAATTCGAAGTATTTAACGTGGAAAACAGCATTTTGAAAAAAAATATAACAAAAAAATCATGCCTCAAAATTCCACCCGCAGTAAAATTTAAAAATATTTATTGAGTAAAACTGAACTAATTTACCAAACAGATGGTTGATGAAGCCAAAAAAAAAAAATGCGTTACTTGCAAATATGTCCCTAAACCCGAATCAAAACCCCCATTGGCCTAGTATAGGCTTGATGTCATTTGTGATTTTTACCAACACAAATTTCAAGTCGGAAAACTGCTTAATTACAAGGTGGAGAAAAACGGAATTTGATATTTGTAAAACGGGGAAAATCAGAATTTGACATTGGCCTTTACTGAAAAGGTACATGAATTCGGGAGTTGTGATTGCAGTACTCGTGCGTTTTGTCGCGACCGTGCCAAGAAAGGCAGGGGGTGTTATCCAGTATCTGCATTGTAAACGGAGGGGGTAAGAGGGACTGCATCCACATCGTAAAATAGGGTAATGGGGACTGGTACCTCAAGTCCCTCACGCCCCCCCCCCACACACACATACACCACACAGCTGATGAAACAGACAGAACAGACAGACACACACACACATCACACACACACACACACACACACACACACCAACACACACAACACACACACACACACACACACACCGCACCGAGACACGCACAGACACGCACAGACACACACAGACACAGACACACACACAACACACACACCACACAGCGCGTGCGCGCACGATAACACGCCGACACACACACGCGCCGCGTGGCGCGCGACATACCCGCACACACACACACACACACACACACCACACACACACACACACAACACACAACACACAACACAGTCACACACACACACACACACACCACACACACACATCACATTCAAGATGTTTTCCAGAGTTTCCCAAATTCATTTTGTGGCGGAGATGACCTTATATTTTTGTATTTTCTTCTTCTTCTCGCTTTGACATAGAACTCGTCAATAAACACAAAACCTGGGGGGGGGGGGGCACTATCAATACAAAGGAGTACATCCATGCGCGGTGTGAAAAAAACCGCGTAAAATGGTTTGTTGTTTTTGTACGGCCGGACGAATGCGTGCTGCGTACACGTGAAAAGGGTATCAAAACATGGAAAAAGGGTATATTTTTAACAGAAGAGAGAGATTTACTTTAAAAGGGTATCTTTCAGCTTGTGAAAAAACTTTTTAGGCTATTCAAACAGACTGTTTACTTTAAAAGGGTATTTCTATTCAGACTCGAATGGCTGTTAGAGTATTTCTGAGATTGACAGTCCATACACGCGCATGGTGTACACCTTTGTAATCGAAGTTTTGTGAGTTAAGTGTGGTAACCTTTGTTCACTAGAAAGAGACAAATTAGCAGACTGTATTTCAAGGTATCCTGACTCTTTAATCTCTACTGCTTGTTCTAATCCTGTGTTTAGTGCATTTTATTGGCTAGGTCAGGCGAGAGCATGGAGAATCTGAGAGTGACTCATCAAAATTGAGCTGTTTTTTTTAGTTGCCTTGTCAATGTCTTCTCGCCTAACGAGACTGAGACAATTTCGGGTCGAGACTGAGACGAGACCGAGACAATTAGCATCCGAGATCGAGACGAGACACGAGACACCAAAACACTGTCTCGAGACATGTCTCGAGACACCCAACACTGGTAACTCTCAAACAATTGTGATCTGTAAACAAATGTGAAAACTGTGAACCTTTATTTCTCAAAAGTAGAATTATGTAACTACAGTACTTCTTATTCTACAGTCTTCAATTGCACCTCGTCCGATCATTCCTCAAATGTAACATTTCTAACAAAAAAAGATGTCAATTATGCATTTTGGGGTTTTATTGAAATTGATTTTCATGATTGCTCCCGTTTCAGGCGATGCCGAGGGTGTGACCATATTTATACTGGACACCGGTGTTAAAGTTGACCACGAAGAATTCGAAGGACGAGCTTCATTCTACTATGATGTGGTAGACCCAGGGGTAAGCAACGCTGTATTGTAAAAAAATACAACAACAACAAACAAAAACAAAAAAACGGCGCGTTGAATTAAACATCTACGGTGCTGCCCAAATACACCAGGTATGGTGAATTGGGTAATGGTCTACCGGGGTTAGTGAAACCGCCTCATGTCCGGTAGGTCGCGGGTTCGAGCTCCGGTCGGGTCATACCCAACTACTTTTTTTTGTGTTTAAATGGTACCTTCTGCTTTTTAACCTGGCGCTCGGCATTCTAGAACAGAGAAGGGATGATAATATACAAATATGTACGGCCATATGAGGCTCTAGTTAAAATCTTGGTTGTTGTGCGAGCGAGCAGATCGAGCGAGTTTGAAAACTTTGGGGGTTTTACACTTCAAAAAGTGTCATTTCTTGCCTTATTTTTGCGGTTCAAGATGACATTGTTCTCTTTTCTATTATTGACGACACGACGTTATGATAATATGATTGCCAAATTACCGGCAAAGCACCGTCGACAAAATCTTGGTTGTTATGCGAGCGTGTTTACACTTCAAACAGTGCTATTTCATGGTTTATATTTGTCGGTACAAGATGTCATGGGTGTCGGTCTAAATGTACCGACAAAATTTCAAATGTACCAAAACTCGGAAAATGCATTATTGGGAGGCAATTGCCCACCCACCCCCCCCCCCACTTCAGTCCATAATATTGACTATTGATTATTGGAAATTGACAAGTTTGACAATGTTTTTTTTTATTCATCCTTTATTGTGTCAATTAACATCACCAAGTTTGGATGTACAACTCAAACAATTGTGATCTGTAGACAAATTGAAAACTTTGATCCTTTGTTTCTCAAAAGTAGTATTGTGTGACTTCAGTACTTTTTATTCTATACTCTCCATTACTAAATAATGTGCTTATCCATGTCGTTTGATTTGACAGAATCCGACACAAGGCGACCCAAATGGTCATGGTACTATGTGTGCAAGCATTGCAATCGGGAAAACTGTTGGAGTTGCCGTGAGTGCCACAGTAAAGAGTATACGAGTAATGGACGCGAACGGATATGGGACATCGGAACGCACAATCCAGGGTAAATTTGATTTGATTTGATTTGATTCGGTTGATTTATTTCGTATTACAAACGAACAACACAATAAATCGTGTCAAGCTACGATTGAATATATGAATATAAAACGACCCAAGTCCATTTTGGAAATCTGTTTTTATTGTCCTATGTGACACCAAAGATGACATTTCTAGTTAACCAAAACATTAGTGTATTTTCACTAGATATCTACAAATTATGTACGGGAAATTTTGTTAACGAGAGTTGTCATCTATAGTTACAGATGGGACAATAAAGACCAATGTCCAAAATTGACTTGAGTCATTCTTATATTCAGATACTCAATTGAAAAGAATGAAATTAAACTAGTTTACAAGTATTTTTTCATGAATAAACCCTCTGTATTATTACATAAATGTATGCAAAACAAATTATAATTGTG
>JZLH01S0516383.1:58174-95183 GCA_001188425.1 Eucidaris tribuloides
GGTGTCCCCCCCTCCGCAGAATTCCTGCGTGGATTTGCGACCATATTATAGCCTACTTGTCACTGGTGTTTGCCTCATAGATTTTAACCTGGCGCCGCTCCTGCGTGGGTGGTATTCAAGTTGAGAAATTAATATACACGATTGTTTTGAGGTATAAGATGAAAATAAATTTGTCATATTGTGTTTGAGGTAGACCTATAATGCAATGTTATGAAAATCGCACGCTCTGAAACGCTTCAAATTTTGATAAATTGATAATTATATCAATAACGAAAAAAAAGGTGTGTGTGTGGGTGGGGGGGGGATTCGACATGTTGACATAACTAATGTAAATATTGATGTCTACCCATCATTTAAATATGGCAAATGTTATTCTCAATCTTATCAGTTAGTTTGATGTTGTGCTCTTGTGGGGGTGGAGTGGGGAGAAACGTGTCCCGTGCCCCTTACGCCATAGACAATGTGTCTTATGATTTGTTAGTGAAAATATATTTATTGTGCCAATCTAACCAAATCAACAAACCAATTCGACCAATCCACCCCAATGCCACTATTGCCGAGATATGGTAACAGAGGTTGAATTTCCACCGCATTTTCATATTGTCAACGATGAAATCCCTAATGATCTAATCTACGGATACACCTCGGCGATGATACATATGATGACCATTGTGGTAGTGATGGTGGTGGTGGTGGTAGTGGTGAGATGATGATGATTGATAATGTGACAATGATGGTCATGATTATGATAGTGATGCTGGTGATGGTGATCATGATTAGGACGATCATGGTAATGATGTGTATGAGGGAGAGTTGAGAGTACGGAAGGGAGTGCATGAGTGAGTATATGCTGTAGTGTTGTGTGTGTGTGTGTGTGTGTGTGTGTGTGTGTGTGTGTGTGTGTGTGTGTGTGTGTGTGTGTGTGTGTGTGTGTGTGTGTGTGTGTTTGTGTCTACGTGCTGAATAGGTATCTCTGTATAAGTAAGTGGAATAAAGACATTCGGTTTTGAGAACGTGACGTGCGCCATAGCTGGGGGTTTCTGGAGCACAACTAAAGATGACGCAATACCCCAGATTTATAACTGTTTCCGAAGTAAAGAAATGCGTAGATTAAGAAACTTATCTTTTTTTTAAACTATTGGAAGCACCCCCACCCCCCCCCCCCAGCTGTGGAGGACAACGATGTTTCGTTCTTAAAACGGAATTGGTCTACATAAAACACATATACACCTGTAATATACATGCAAATATACAGTGTGTCCAAGAAAAAACAGAACCCTAAAACAAAAGCAATGGAACATATTTTCGAAAACACGATCATGTTCAAAATAAATTTTAACTTATGCTCTTTCAAATAGCAAACTTATTGATTCATGCATTTCTGAGTACCATGGCTTTGACACTGTGCACACCATGTGCCTATATCTTTCTTTTACTGATACGCACACTGTCAAAGCCATAGAGTGTAGCAAATGGTTTTTGACATTAAATTTTCAAAGTCATGGTATTCAGAGATGCATGAATCAATAGGTTTGCGTAATGTATCATTTAAAAAAAAGCATAAGTTAAAGTTTATTCTGACCATGTTTTTCAATCATACGCCCAACTGCTTCCGCACAATATGCCTTTGTTTTAGGGTTCTGTTTTTTCTGGGATGCACTTTATATGACATAAAATACAACAGTACAAATTTCAATTAACAAAGATAAGGACTTGATCTTGTATTATCATTCCATTACAGGTGCAGCTGCTGTCCTACTCGGTAACGGTGAGGCATTCTCCGAAATCAAACAAGAGCTCATTGACACTAGCTTGACAGACAAGTTAGAGAATATTGATCCCGGTAACTTGGGGAATGCCAACAATAGGCTCTTGAATGTACAGGATGCAGTTTACGTTTAAAAAGAGATCACGATATTATAAGCGTCGACAAAATGATAAGCTTACACGTACCTATGGGCAATATATATTAGAAATAAGGCATCTCTCTGAGGCAGAATAAATGCCCATATAACTACTTAACTATAAATGTTCTGAAAAGCAGACTAACTCTGTTGATTAACATAAAAGGTAGGAAATTTATGATTATATTATATTGCATTGGGTTGTGTGGTATTTATTTTCTTTAAACATGTTTAAAAAATAAGGAAATGGCGTAGTCATTAATCAGACAGACATTAACTAACGAACATGTATTAAAGGTAAATGGCATGACTGGAGGTAGTCCTCAACTTGGGGTGCTACTATTCTAGAATCAAGTAAACTGTGCAAGGATTCTACTGTGAAAATTTGGTAGTCAAAAGTTTATTCGTTCTAAAGTAATTTCCATTAGTATGCCTTGTGACAGACAACTTTTTTGTGTAGCTTTCTATGGCAACTGTTTCTATCGGGGCTTGAGAGAAACAAAATGCTCGTGTATTCATGCTTGATTTGGCTTAAGTAAACAAATTCAAGATAAATCCTTCCATCAGCCAGGAGATACATTCCAGCTAGTGTATACATTGATATATCTATCAACCGGTTTGGTTTGAGAGGCATTTTCATTTCTCCCAATCATGTCACTGTCCTATAACAACAATGATGTATAATCAGATGGATGGATCTTTGTCTGCTGGGATTACAATGACATGACTGTTTTACAAGAGGTGCGGGATTCATAGACTTCTTATAGTACATGTTTATTAGAATCCCCCCCCCAAAAAAAAACAGTACTTGCACTAAAATTTACCAGGAATAACAACCAGTAAACCTTTTAGTCTTGCGAAGAAAGCGACTTCCATAGATGTGGATGATTTCCAGCAACTTTTTTTTTAAAATCAGGGGTGGCGCACGGGGGGGGGGGGGGGCCCTATTGTTTTCAAAGTAATGAAAATTACTGTGAATCTTTTAGCGTGTTTTCCCGCAGCCACTAAGATTTTTCATTGATAGTTTTGCTGCTCTTTGGGCCTCGAATTTGGCAGCGAAAAAGATGTTTTGGCCGTGAAAATTTTTCCGCCCAGACCACTTACACTCCCCCCTCCCCACACACACGCTGAACGACTTTTCGGCTGCTTAGGTCTATTCGCCCGCGAAAAAAATGGCCTCGAAAAATTTTCCCGACGGATTTCACCTCCTCAGATTTCACCCTGGCACCGTCCATGTCTTTAATTACTCAATGATCTTCATAATTTCTAGATACCATTTGATAGTACCTGCAATAGAGTGTTCAAAATTTAGAAGTGACTTTGAATCACCAGTAAAGTTTGTCAAGCTAAACGGAACCAGTGTAAACGAAGGACTGGTCATTTCAAAGTATACCTAGTGCATAAAATTAAAGGAAGACTACCAAATCATGTGAAAATCAAAACAACATTGAGTGTCAAAAAGATGAACTAGGGCCCATTGTGAACCTTGGGCTTATTAGATGTATGTACTGTGTATTTGATGATAGATGTAAAATAATGAGAAGTGATTTACTTTTAGAATTATTCTGTCCGCCTTGTTTTGAATTTTCTCTGCGATATTCAAGTTCCGATCGACGAGATGAATTTCATGATATTCGCAGTCGTCCCGGTAAAACAGTGAGACACAAGCATACCGTACGCAGGATATTTTTCCGGGAAAAGGGGTGTTTGGGGGTGTTAACACCCCCTTTCCCCTTTTGCAAAAGGGGGTTGTTTGAACAACCCCAAACACCCACTGCGTACGCCTACGGAGACAAAAAATTGTGAAGTGAAGAAAAGCATTTCAAACTAACTAGTAATTTGCCGAGACGAAACAAGCAATATTTCAATCACTAAAACATTCCCAAAGAGAAGAACATCCAATCATATCGATGAAATTCTTTCTCTGAAGAAAAAAAATCGAGGATACTTGCATTTGAAGCTATCACTTATATGGATTCAAAAAATAACATACGAATCATTATAACAAGGGCTTATTATCAAAGTAAATGTATAAGCACTTTCCGTTTTAGTTTAAGTACCGTGTCTGAGATTATGTTTTGTCCTGATGTCAGTATATGATAGACTGAAAAAATTATTAAACTATTAGTTTAGAATCGCACAAGAATATGCCTTTATAATGTCATTACTTGAAATATGTTTGTGAAAGGGTGTGGACATGTCCCCTATGTGTTGACGTTAATGGTACGTACAGACACAGATACACAGACACAGACGCACATACATACATACATACACACACAAACATACGCACACACACTATCACACACGCACATAATATATACACACAGACACACATCATCACACACATAAAAACACAAAACACACAAACTCACACACACACACACACACACACACACACACACACACACACACACACACACACACACACACACACACACACACACACACACACACACACACACACACACACTCAAACAAACACAGTCACATAGTTTGTAAAATCATTAATTACATCACAAATGTGAACCCATCAGCATATTTCAAACATAAAGGAGAAGTTTATGCAGATATTAATGTAGATCCGGTAACTTTAGAATGCTTTAAAACGAAAGTTAAATTAGATTTGGTTAAACCATTCGTCCTGCGTAATAATGGCTGTTGTGCGTCCTGTAGAATGTGAATATACATTTTCATTAAATTTCAATTTTGGGGGGCTAGCAACAAGTAAAAGTAATTCATAAGAATCAGAGCGAATATAATAATTTTCCCTTTTTCGTAAAAATGAAAATTTGTGAGAATTGGTACATTGCATAATGAAATAGTGCATATATATTTATCGGTATGTGTGTATTTGTGTGTGTGCGCGCGCGTGCGTGTGTGTATGTGTGCGCGCGTGCGTGTGTGTGTATGTGTGTGTGTGTGTGTGTGTGTGTGTGTGTGTGTGTGTGTGTGTGTGTGTGTGTGTGTGTGTGTGTGTGTGTGTGTGTGTGTGTGTGTGTGTGTGTGTGTGTGTGTGTGTAGTAGTAGTACGTACAATTACTTACCTATTCCAACCACCCATCTCAACCATCAGGCAGTCAACTGAACTGTCTGATGTAATTATTGCGATTCAGTGCTTGGACTCGAAACATTGATTTCCGTAAGGCGGGATGAATATAAAAATAAAGAAAATGCAGGCCTTTTGTACCTTCAATTTTCTGATTATATTTTTCATGCGCTCCCTAATGTACTGCAAGGATATTACCAATGCGCTTGTCTGAGAATATCTCCAGAAAGAAATAAGGAAAAGAAGCTAAAATCATTTTTATTTCACTCCGTTTTGTGCGAAATATTGATAACCTGTCAATCACTTTCGATATTGCAGTTTAGTTTCGTTGATTTTATATTTTGTTAGTGCACTCACTTCAGAAGTATTGATTATTTTCCCACTATTTGTATAGGCCTACCTGGTAATAAAATCAACATCGTTTGGAACTCTAATGAATTTTATCATAATTCAGTTGCAACCCGTATTCCAACTACTGATTGGGCTTTACTTGATAGCGAATCACACGTGTATATGCGATTAACCCCTTTAGTGTCAAAATCAGAATGTCGCACATATAGCAAAAACGTTCGTCTTAAATTAGCCCCCTCGGCGTTAACAGAAGAAAACACCCTCGGGTTTTGGAATTACGCACAGGAGTTTGACCCTAATACTAAAGGTGTGTAAAAACAACCCAAAAGTGTTCAAATGACATTAGGTGTTGAAATAACACCGAAAATCCAACACTTGTATGAAATTCAGGATGTTGTCACATATGAACTGCTTGCAAGTAAAAGGCATTTCATCCACTTTGATGAGTTTGGAGAAAGGAGCGTTTCTTTGCTGGAGTTTGTGCACGCGCCTATGGGAAAATGGAACTAAATCACACAATGTTGGGTCTGTCTCTGCAATTTTAGCGCCAAATCATATTCTGTAACTAGTCAAGTGTTTGGCCAATGAACTGATGCTGATAGCTCATTTTTCACGAAAAGTGGATTCAGCGCTTTGCTTGCAAGCTCTTCATACTAACACCACGGGTGTAAATTTTAACACCGGTGTTTCTGCTGTGCATGCAAAACTCTCTGGAAGTTTGGTGTTATGGTACCGAGAGGGTTAAAACGCTGTTACCGATCGAAGCTTTGATTAGAATGTTTCCCCCCGGGTTTCCCCTTGACATTACAAACTAGTAAATCGCTCATCGTCATTTTGAGCCATTTAGCAAATTAACAATAATCAAATCAGGCATTCTACTTATTGTCGGTCTGCAACAGAAATCTGAACGAAACATTATTAAATCAAGAAATGATATTTGCAGAACAAACCATTTCAACTCGTTCCACACAATAGTGACGTCAAACTTCGGAAAGTACGAATCTCATTTTAGACATTTTTAAGGAAATTGGCAGCCATTCTAACGTGAAATATCGGGGTTGACGTGATATGTATTTCTTGACAATTGCGATGGGTAAAACCTTTGCAGCCTGTAACGTTGATCATTTTCTTAAAACATATTACAGGAAGACCTTTGCAGTTGAACTTTTCTTTTCCTTATCAAATTGAAATCGCGGTGATTTTGTTTATATCTTCATTTTAATATGCACTAAGGCGGAACGTGTCAAGTAATATGATTTTTTTTGGTCCTGAATTATTGGCTAATCACAACTATCAAATACTGAACCACGTTTTGTACACTAAACGGTCAAGCGTCTCTTCAACATTGTGTAAATACACTGGCATATAGAAGAAAATCCCATCTGAGAACCGTTAGCAAAGTATAGGAGCTAGAAACTCAGTTTTAGTGGAATTATAGTGACCGTTAGACTTTAGATTTGAATTTTTGTCTTGTAGGGACAAAAACTATTAGCAACATACACTAAACGGCCATTTTTGTTGGCGCATTTTCAAATTCTGGGAGATTACTGATCCTCGCATTTCACAGACATGTCCTATATCAATAGCCTGAGGGCATGAGTGATCTTTTCTTGTAATTGTGTACTGGGTGGATATGTGCAAATGAGATTTCTTGCCTTTAATTTCATTTTTTTATTGAAGGAGTGGTTATGGGTTAAATTACTTTTAATACAAAATGGCTTGATCTATAATTCCTACATCAATTTTATTGATGAGTGATTTTTTTTTACAAAATTACACAGAACTAGTTAAAATATTTTTAAACAGGTAAAAATACATACGTATTGCCTTAAAATCGAACCAAAATGTATTCGTTATCTGCACTGTTTGTCATTCGGGGTTGACACTCAAACAGAACAGGAAAAAAAGTAACGCCAATACCACAAAGCCAACTAATATGTAAAATTTATATTATGTAAAAGTAAGTCGATACAAGATACAGTATTTACACCATACTGGATATTGGCATTGAACTCGCCCACACGGTTAAGACTAAGACTTTTATCTGAAACAAATGAACCCCCCCCCCCTTTCCTCCAAACATCAACGATGCTACCACAGTGTGTCTCATTCTTATGTCAATACTGATCCTCAATGTAAATATAACAGTCAAACATCTCAGAGTAATAAGAGAGATAGAATGGAATGAAAAAGACATTGATACTCTGTAAATAATCAGAGCATCTCTCATGTTAGTTTTTTAAACATTTGCCGTGTCCATGGTAATCACCTTATTTTGCCAGCTGATGTAAAAATTGACACAAACGGGCATTTCTTTTAAAATATGTTGCTTTCGATATATGTAAATCCGAGTGCACTCTAAGTAGAAGTGTTCATAATATGGATAACACCTATTTAACACTTCAACGTGACCTCTTTGAATTGGTATAAAGGTCACAAAGGGGAAAATACCATATGGACTGACACGGTCCTAATGCATGGGATCAAGTTTGGTCATAATACATGAAAGCATGCGAGTGCTAGAGTGAAAAGAAGAATATTAATCAATTGCTTTAATTAACGCTGATTAACACCAAAACATGTTTACATTGCAATATTGACATGTTGCAGTGATAAACTATTAACATTCAGTGATTTATTATTGACGCTGCAATGTGTTAATAATTCAAAGAGGTCAAGTGGTGTTTTGTGTTAACACGATGAAGTGTTAAGTGTTATCCATATTATTAACACTTCTATTTAGAGTGTGGAATATGGTCATGTAATATAAACCTTCATTTACTGTTAACTAGTTTTATAAATATTACCGTGTACGTACGCATTTATTGCGCCACTGAACGTTGAACTTAACAGAGATCTTCTGAATGGAATTTGAGACTTAATCATCCATGTATGATGTGATCAAAGGACTTTCATGTCATCAGTTTTTGGTCACAGTCACACTCTCAACATCGGATTGGTACAAAATATGCACAATCGAAACCTTGACCAAAACTAATTAAGATGTCGGTCAATTTATACAAATAATTTGGTAACTCAATATACTACTATAATATGTTTAATTTTAAATCATTTTAAGAGCATAGCTTACAAGGAAGCAGAAACATTAAAAAAAAATCATAATCACAAACGTACTTTTTTCACCTCATGCATTTCATATGTTATGCGTGACCATTCTCGTGAAAGTAATGCAGTTATTATACAAATAATCCTAGTGCATCAATACAATTATCAACACGATCGAGTTCAAATCGAAATAGTTTGAAACACACGTGTCCAACCCTATTCTCCCCATCATCTCCATCAATAATTCATCTTATTTGAGGCTCAGAAAACTGGGTAGAACAACATCCTGAGACTTCGAAAGTAAGTAAAGATCTGTGGTCAAAACGCTTGGGTAAAATTTGGCAAGCTTGACTTCATCTTTCGAAATGAGGAAGTCCTACTTACGCTCAAGAAACAGACTTTCAACCATACCTGTGCTGTCTTATGGAGCAGAAACATGGACCACAACTAAGAGGCTGGAGAGAAAACTTAAGAGTTACCGAATGGCGATGAAAAGATTTACGATTGGGGTTACAAAGGGGGACAAAGTTAGTACATGTAATCAGGACTTGAAACAGTGGTATGTGACATACTACAGGAAATTAAATTGAAGAAGTGGTAGATTGATGAAGAGGTTTTCCTTCAGCATTGGAGCGAATTAGGATAGATAGATAGATAGATAGATAGATAGATAGATAGATAGGTAGATAGGTAGATAGATGAGTAGATAGATAGGTCAAAAAAACATTTCACAAGAATAGGACTTGGGACATTACACACTTCACTTGGACATTACGCGGACTGAAGGTGAAGTTTCACTTGCAAAGAAGTCGTTCTATATGAATGAAGTTAAAAATAGTTTACTGCAATGGTAGTATAACGTTACATATTAACAGCTTGCAAGTCATTTGATCGCCTACACTTCAAAACCCTGAAGACACTCATCAATTTATCTCTCATGTCAGACTGGAGTGAAGCATAGACCACGGGGTTTAGGCAACTTCCGAGCCAGTAGATCACAGTGCAGATCGTGTAGGCATCGGGAGGAAAGGCTGTGCGAGAAAAGACAATGGTTAAAGTACTGATCGGGCCGTAACACAAACAAAACATAACAAACATTATTGCACAGATCTTAGTAAGCTGAATTTCCTGACGAGATATCCCTCCTCGATTTCTTCGTTTTCGACGTCGTGGTCGAATTCGACGGGGTGATGATGTAGATTGATGTGCCGAGTCCTCCACTGGATTACTAACGTCTGTGAGACCCCACCGCTATCTAACGATGTTGGATCGGTATAAATAGTTTGCTCATTTTGTGTATGGGTGTCGTGATCGACGATGTCGGTCTCCCGTGAACGTTCCGAACGCGTTCGGATTCGCCTTGCGCTGGACCTCACCGCGAATAGGATTCGTCCGTAGCTATACACTGAAATGATTAGCGGGATAAGAATTCCACCCAGGACCAGCACGTCGTATGATATGCCAGCGACTGACGTGTCTTTGATCAAAACACAACGACCGTACGACGGAATGAATAGAGTCCTTGTCCACCCTGTCAAAGTGACCAACAGTTGGGTAAACACTGGAATCACCCAAGCTATTACTATTAACACAGCCACTGTTTTGATGCTACGAAGTGATGTTCTGGTGGGATGAACAACTCGAAAGTAGCGGTACAACGCGAGGAAGGCGATATTGTCTATGGTCACTGCGACTAGACAGAACGAGAGTCTTGCAGTAACGTGACAGTACCATCCTGCAAACCTCCATGCGGTCCATAAGTATGAATCGATTATGAATGGCACAATACAAACTAGAAAAACTAGACTTCCGGTGGCTAGACTGACAATGATAGCGTTGGTACGTGTACGCAGACTAGGTGTTAAGATGATGCATATTGCTACAGCGGCGTTGCAGATGATACCTATAACCACGAAGGGTATGGCGATGGCCATCATTAGTGTAACGGCGATAGACGCCATCTTGGACAGTAAATCCAATTAAACTGCTGTCCAATGTAGGCCTTGTTGATGGCCGTTAAGCCTATGTTGGAGAGACAGTACTATTCCAACGATGTTGAATGTTATATATCAGATATTTATATGGGAATTTCTCACTGCTTATAAACATTAAAGTACGTGGTGGTTCATGTTCCATCTTCGCCGGTTTAAAATTGCAGCAAACTGCACAAAATTCTGCTGACAACGAAGTTCGGTTGAAGAACTTTACCACACATTCGGCTCGAACTTGTCATCATTGCCGACACTTTCTCCATTTGTCAAAAATTCTTAGCTGTCAGAGACTTTGCATCGACTAGTTAGCGCATTTTGAGAATATGAATAACAAGGTTTTCAAAATGCATGATTAGCTTGATCATAAAAATCTTCGATGTATCGATGCACTAACACCTTTCAAGAATGAAATACCACATTCATTTTAAACGTATAGCCCTAGCTCTTTTCAACTCCAATCCACTTTAAGTGAACCACGAAGTGAAGTCAATAACGGACTACACGACCTCAGTCGCAATACATCACATCTCATGCAACAGTTCCATTTATATCAATTTCCAGAATTGAAGACTGCAATAAACCTTCATTTGGAGTAACGCGTCATTCAAATTCAAATTCGACTGTGTTGCACAGTTAAGCGCCACATCCCGGGTTCTTCAATTTAGTTTAATTTGACGAAGCATTGTACGCCTAACCAATTATCGTTTATTAGAATAGATGTGATTGAATTACACAGAAAAGGGACCGCAGTGTGAGACAATTAAGTATCCAAATTAGCATCCTTATTCTGTTTATTCAATAATTCCTTCAGTGTTTAATAGCTTCACTCAGTTGTGGCTTGTAATTTCGTGTTTGAGAGATCTTATCTTCAATCTGATAGCAGCACTCAAAATGGCGACAAAATCATTTGACCTCCTTTGCTAATCATCGGATGGCACAGGCTCTCGATATTGTCCACGATTCGCTAGCACGTTGGTTACATCACGCCCGAGCATCGCTTATTTATCCAACAGCATCTGTTAGGGTGAAAATAGAACAAATACATTTTGCGTTAATGTTAAATCAAACATAGAATTTTGTGTTTTATTAATTGAGGAAATGAAAACATAGCGAGAGCTCGCTGTTGACATTTTAATTTCCTGTTAACATTACCTTGTCTAGCTGACGTTTGCGTGCGAGCTCCAATAAAGTAAAGTAACGAAAAATTGGGAATGGCTCGTTATTACTTTTCATTTAACTATTATTACATTGTACACTAAAGCTTATTTATTAGTGAAAAACTAAAAAATTACCATCTGTTCCACATAGCTTAAGAAGACCTAGGCCGTTGGTTCATCTTTTGAGGTCATTTTTTGTAGAGAATGTTTTTGCGTCGCGGTGAAGAGAAATGTTGTGCGTGGTACCGCTGTTTAAAACAATATCCCACGCCTAAAATACATTATGCGTTTAATCGACATCCCTCAGTCGATATTAAAGGGAGGATTCTTATTCTTCTAGAATTAGTTAAATACAATGTTGTAAGGAGTGATAGAGTATGGTCTTTGTCTGTGCAAAAGGAGTATCAACAACAGCAGTAGAAGTAACAGTGGTAAAATAGTAGTGCTATACCAACACACACACACACACACACACACACACACACACACACACACACACACACACACACACACACACACACACACACACACACACACACACACACACACACACACACACACACACACACACACACACACACACACACACACACACACACACACACACACACACACACACACACACACGTGCGCGCGCACACACACACACGTTTGCATGCACACACATACACACGCACGCATACACACACACACACACACACACACACACACACACACACACACACACACACACACACACACATACAAACAAACACACAAACCTTGCACACGATACATTAACATGAAATTAGTGTTCCAAAATACATGTATCGGCCAACTGAATGTTATTGCAGTTGGTTGCAATGTCAACATCTACCCCTGAAGTGAAAGCTAATATGGCTCGTTTCGACGTAAAATATGCTTAAATACTTTAGGATAAAGCTAAACAGTAGCACTATTTACCCCTTGAATATGTAATGAATTTATCGATATAAGCGTATTCGATCTCTGCGAACTTTGCACCTGTTCACCTCTCTTGTTACAAATCTCCGTAGATTTTGGGGGCCAGAAGACTGTATACGTCTACTAATTGGTCATCTATTAACATTGGCAACATATCTATCAATATGGAGTAATAAACAGGAGGTATCTGATTGATCGAATCTACTCTCTTTGCCACTGCGTAATTTGTTATATGGCAACGAGTAGTAGTAGTGTGTGTGTGTGTGTGTGTGTGTGTGTGTGTGTGTGTGTGTGTGTGTGTGTGTGTGTGTGTGTGTGTGTGTGTGTGTGTGTGTGTGTGTGTGTTGTGTTTGGCGGGGGGGGGAGGGAGGGGCAAGGTCACCGATGCTGGGAGATGTTTTGTAAGCTGCGAAGTTCCATGAAAGGACTTAAGGAACTTACAAAGTTAAGGATAATATCACGAAAATGTTGTACAGAAGCTTAATTTGACATGAATTTGTATTAAAAAAGTGATCTAGGCCTGTAATATCTGTATCTGTAAACCTATAAACAAAAACGCTTTGAAAGTCTTTTTTTATATATAAAGGTGTTCAAATTGTGCAAAACAAAACAATGATTTAACTCAGTTTGGAGGGCTTCCGCCTCCTGACTGGGAGATTGCGAGTTCGACTTGGAGTCGGGTCACACCAAAGACCATTATGAAAATGGTACCTATGCTGCCTCTAGCCTGACGCTAAGATATCTAGACGGGGTAGAAAGTTTGACGCATGGACTAGTACAAGACCTTAACGCCCACTGTAGTCAAACACCTTTGTACAACAATGTGGCCCAAGGTTACAGAAATAGGCGCTGCCCGATGTTCCACTTTATCGCAGCGAGACAGCTTACAAAACACGCTTTTTATAACGCCCATGAAACAAACGGGGAATCGGATTTGTGTCTTATTCTTTTATTTTTAGAAAATGGAAGAATACACAGAAATATGGAGAGTATACTGATATACTGGATTACGAGCTGGGCTTTTCTTTAGGAGGCTGGTACGCTAATTAAATTGGTTTCATGATAACTTAAGGTGTCCTTCATTTGATGTTGCCAACTCTATTGGGGCTTAACCCTGATGACTGACATCTATTCATAAAAAACCAACGGTATAGCCTCACCTAGATGTCGTGTGGACACGCATTAATTGCTGTTCTAATTGTTACATTATAATACCACTCTGGTTACACGTTGCGAAGAAGGTCGTTTGCTGCGAACAAGAACCGAATAAAGTAAACACAATATACTAATGGGAACGTGATATCGACATTCTAATTTGTATTAATTTGACCGGGTTATTTTGATAACAAAGGAGCAGCCATGAATAGCCTCGAATAGGCATTCAGTTGTGTACTGCAACCACACTAAAAGTATGTTGTAAACAAGTAATATCAAGTTATAACTATGAAAAATGATGCCCATATCCGGTATGTACATGATATAACAAATTTAAAATTAAATCTCACTCTCATCGTTTCTCACGTATGTAAGGCTGAGATGAATCTGCATGCCTAAGATGTTATGTCATGTTGCTATTCCAGAAGTTGAACCTTTATACAAAGTCAATACAGAGTTGTTCTGGTATGACATCATGGACTGAAGCAAATTATCCGTGTACATAGGGCGACATAAAAATTCATTCAAATTCTGGAAAAATCAGAAAATCAGATCTCTTGATTGGCTTAACCAAATTTACCCATTAATGTTGGATCCTCCCCCCATATCAATTTCTAAGCGATCTTTTACTCTCTTCATGGTCTAGAGTTTTGCAACACAATGGTAAATTGGAACTAAAACCGTCGTTTTTGGCATATTTTTGCCATTGTAACAAATCTACAAGCTTGATACTATTGAAACGAGATTTATGATAATAAAAGGTTTCTCTTTAAGGTTAGATCAAAATATGTGACCGAAGTCAATGTTATGACACGGGGAACTGGTTCTAAAGACTTCCTTTTTGGTAAAAAAAATCTCGTGGAAGATCTCCGTTTTACCCAGTTTTTCTGACTTTGCCGCTTCATAAAATGAAAGTGCGCCATCTATAAATATATTGAAGATGAGTATGAGTAGCAGGAAGTCTGAGGATTCTTAAAATGTAAAAATCAAATTTTATTGGCTAGGAGAAAGCCCGCGGAATTGGCAAAAAACAATCACAGACACCATTTTCTCTCAGTATTCTGACTTTCGCAGCTGGCTAGAAAACAACGCAGTCTTTATTATTTTGCGTTCGCGTGTGAATGTGAACAATAGACTCGGCTCCTACACAGCACGGTGTGAGAGCAGTAGAGCATGACCTGTACGTATAACCTCGTATTTCTCTGCACAAAAGAGGAGCGTTTTTTGTGCTAAACAAATTGATATCCCCCCCCCCCCCAAAAAAAAAAATGTTTTAATGCATTGAATCCACATTTACTTTTCGGGAAAATCTTCCCCTTTAAGGAGGATAAATAAACGCAAATGCTTTTCATCAGAATTTTAAACCGATTTCACTGATTTATGTAACGTGTTGATCACGTCTGAATCGTTGGATAATCTGTGTAATCACGACTTTGTAAAATGAACTGAAATTAACGTTTTTCAAATCCACCAATAATATTTATTCTCTTTTATTTGCAGGGATATGACATGTGAAATAAAATTTGTGATTACACGATGAATTTGGGAGAAAATTTTTCGACTGGTCAGTAACATGGCCCATTCTTGTTAACCCTTTATAAATTTTTCAGTTAAAATTTATTGTCAACCGTATATCCAGGTTTACTATTTACCTCGTCTGTACATCACTGCTGCATAATTTATTGATATCAACAGCATTAGTCCGACACACCGGAGACAAAATTCACCATCGGCTAAATCAAATTGCAGTGCCATGTAAACGTAATGAATGGGCGACGATTTGCAATAGCAATTCTAGATATTATGTGTATTATGTGTAAAGTTATTGATATGCACAATTTAATTATACTCGCTGACAAATTGATTCATTAATTTGAGTGTTCGATTCGCAGTCGTTGCACTATCACTCCCAACACATTAATTATGACAAAATTCTCTACCCAAAAGATGTAAGTATATTAATGGAATTGATTTATTGCATAGCTACTTTTATTACAATAAAAAAATTGATTTTTCCATAACATCAATATTCATAACATCCAACTATTCCAAAATAAGATAGGAATACAAAATTTGCCACTAATTTCATTTTTGGACTCTAAATAATTTACTCTGACGGCAGTTGATAGAATTAGTTTTGTGTAGTTTAATCTCCGCAAGATACATTAAATGGATTACGAAATGCATTCTTCATTCATTGCAGTGGTATATTATTCAAAAATTCATCAAGTTTCCATTGTACTACAGCAACACATTTCGTTAACAATCTAATGCGTGTACTGATGCATGTAGAGCCAATCTCCTATAAAAATATTAAATATTCTTCTTATAATTAGGGAAACAGGTATACATTTGTTTGAGATATTACATTGATTACTTATTTTTATCAATCAGTAACGGTGGTATAGACAATTTTTTTAATCACATAAATGGCAACAACAACATACAAACTTGCCTACTGAAGTAACATAGCATGGGGACAGTAAATGTTATTACTTTTCTAAGGTCGAAGAAACAACAGGTAACAGGGGTGTTAATAATTTTTTGCAAGGGGGGGGGGGGGGCTTATAAGCCCATACCATTCAAGATCCTGACCATCACTTATAAATGCGTACAATTCAACTCTCCGTCATGTCTGTCATCCCACTATCACATCGCAACCCAAGACAAGGCCTCCGTTCTTCTTCTGACAAGTCTCTTCTCGAAATTCCAAGATCCAGCTCAACGTCCGGTGCGCCTTGAATATGTAATGAATTTATCGATATAAGCGTATTCGATCTCTGCGAACTTTGCACCTGTTCACCTCTCTTGTTACAAATCTCCGTAGATTTTGGGGGCCAGAAGACTGTATACGTCTACTAATTGGTCATCTATTAACATTGGCAACATATCTATCAATATGGAGTAATAAACAGGAGGTATCTGATTGATCGAATCTACTCTCTTTGCCACTGCGTAATTTGTTATATGGCAACGAGTGTAATGGTGTGTGTGTGTGTGTGTGTGTGTGTGTGTGTGTGTGTGTGTGTGTGTGTGTGTGTGTGTGTGTGTGTGTGTGTGTGTGTGTGTGTGTGTGTGTTTGTGTTTTGGCGGGGGGGTGGAGGGGCAAGGTCACCGATGCTGGGAGATGTTTTGTAAGCTGCGAAGTTCCATGAAAGGACTTAAGGAACTTACAAAGTTAAGGATAATATCACGAAAATGTTGTACAGAAGCTTAATTTGACATGAATTTGTATTAAAAAAAGTGATCTAGGCCTGTAATATCTGTATCTGTAAACCTATAAACAAAAACGCTTTGAAAGTCTTTTTTTATATATAAAGGTGTTCAAATTGTGCAAAACAAAACAATGATTTAACTCAGTTTGGAGGGCTTCCGCCTCCTGACTGGGAGATTGCGAGTTCGACTTGGAGTCGGGTCACACCAAAGACCATTATGAAAATGGTAACTATGCTGCCTCTAGCCTGACGCTAAGATATCTTAACGGGGTAGAAAGTTCGACGCATGGACTAGTACAAGACCTAAACGCCCACTGTAGTCAAACAGCTTTGTACAACAATGTGGCCCAAGGTTACAGAAATAGGCGCTGCCCGATGTTCCACTTTATCGCAGCGAGACAGCTTCAAATTTACCTTTTAATGTTACAAAACACGTTTTTTTTTATAACGCCCATGAAACAAACGGGGAATCGGATTTGTGTCTTAATCTTTTATTTTTATTTTTAGAAAATGGAAGAAAACACAGAAATATGGAGTGTATGCTGATATTATACTGGATTACGAGCTGGGCTTTTCTTTAGGAGGCTGGTACGCTAATTAAATTGGTTTCATGATAAGTTAAGGTGTCCTTCATTTGATGTTGCCAACTCTATTGGGGTTTAACCCTTATGACTGACATCTATTCATAAAAACCAACGGTATAGCCGCACCTAGATGTCGTGTGGACACGCATTAATTGCTGTTCTAATTGTTACATTATAATACCACTCTGGTTACACGTTGCGAAGAAGGTCGTTTGCTGCGAACAAGAACCGAATAAAGTAAACACAATATACTAATGGGAACGTGATATCGACATTCTAATTTGTATTAATTTGACCGGGTTATTTTGATAGCCAAGGAGCAGCCATGTAACGGGTGAATAGCCTCGAATAGGCATTCATTTGTGTACTGCAACCACACTAAAAGTATGTTGTAAACAAGTAATATCAAGCTATAACCAGTGATAACTATGAAAAATGATGCCCATATTTGCTATGTACATGATATAAAAAATTTAAAATTAAATCTCATTCTCATTGTTTCTCACGTATGCAAGGCTGAGATGAATCTGCATGCCTAAGATGTTATGTCATGTTGCTATTCCAGAAGTTGAACATTTATACAAAGTCAATACAGAGTTGTTCTGATATGACATCATAGACTGAAGCAAATTTTCCGTGTACAAAGGGCGACATAAAGATTTATTTAAATTCTGGAAAAATCAGAAAATCAGATCTCTTGATTGGCTTAACTAAATTTACCCATTAATGTTGGATCCTCCCCCCATATCAATTTCTAAGCGATCTATTACTTTCTTCATGGTCTAGAGTTTTGCAACACAATGGTAAATTGGAACTAAAACCGTCGTTTTTGGCACATTTTTTGCCATTGTAGCAAATCTACAAGCTTACTATTGAAACGAGATTTATGATAAAAGGTTTCTCTTTAAGGTTAGATCAAAATATGTGACCGAAGTCAATGTTATGACACGGGGAACTGGTAAAAAATCTCGTGGAAGAACCCCGTTTTCCCCAGTTTTTCTGACTTTGCCGCTTCATAAAATGAAAGTGCGCCATCTATAAATAACTATATTGAAGATGAGTATGTGTAGCGGGAAGTCTGAGGATTCTTAAAATGTAAAAATCAAATTTTATTGGCTAGGAGAAAGCCCGCGGAATTGGCAAAAAAAAAACAATCACAGACACCATTTTCTCTCAGTATTCTGACTTTCGCAGCTGGCAGCTGGCTAGAAATCAACGCAGTTTTTATTATTTTGCGTTCGCGTGTGAATGTGAACAATAGACTCGGCTCCTACACAGCACGGTGTGAGAGCAGTAGAGCACGACCTGTTCGTATAACCTTGTATTTCTCTGCACAAAAGAGAAGCGTTTTTTTGTGTTAAACAAATTGATATCCCCCCTCCCCCCCCCCCGAAAAAAAAATGTTTTAATGCATTGAATCCACGTGTACTTTTCGGGAAAATCTTCCCCTTTAAGGAGGATAAATAAACGCAAATGCTTTTCATCAGAATTTTAGATCGATTTCACTGATTTATGTAACGTGTTGATCACGTCTGAATCGTTGGATAATCTGTGTAATCACGACTTTGTAAAAATTAACTGAAATTAACGTTTTTTTTCAAATCCACCAATAATATTTATTCTCTTTTATTTGCAGGGATATGACATGTGAAATAAAATTTGTGATTGCACGATGAATTTGGAAGAAGATTTTACGATTGGTCAGTTACATGACAACTTCTTATTAACCTTTTTTGAAGTTTTGACTTAAAATTTATTATCAACCGTATATGCACGTTTACTATTCAACTCGTTTTTACGTCACTGCTGCATAATTCATTCGTATAAGTCCGCGACACACCGGAGACAAAATTTAAAACTGGCTAAATCAAATTGGAGTGCAATGTAACCGTACAATGAATGGACGACGATTTGCAATGGCAATTCTAGATATTATGTGTACATAACAGATATATACATTTTTAATTATACTCGCTGACAAATTTATTCATTAATTTGATTGTTCGATTCGATGTCGTTGCACTATCACTCCCAACACATTTATTATGACAAAATTCTGTACCCAAAAGATGTAAGTATATTAATGCAATTGCTTTATTGCACAGCTACTTTTATTGCAATAAAAAAAATGATTTTTCAATAACATCAATATTCATAACATCCAACTATTCCAAAATAAGATAGAAATACAAAATTTGCCACTAATTTCATTTTTGGAACCTAAATAATTTACTCTGCCGGCAGTTGAATCAATTAGTTTTGTGTAGTTTAATCCCCGCACGATACATTAAATGGATTACGAAATGGAATTCTTCATTCATTACATTGGACTATTATCTAAAAATTCATTAAGTTTCCAATTGTAATACAGCAACACATTTCCGTAACAATCTAATGCGTGTACTGATGCGTGTAGAGCCAATCTCCTATAAAAATATCAAATACTCTACTTATGATTAGGGAAACAGGTATACATTCGTTTGAGATATTACATTGATTACTTATTTTTATCAATCAGTAACGGTGGTATAGGCAATTTTTTATCACGTAAATGGCAACAATAACATACAAACTTGCCTACTGAAGTAACATAGCATGGGGAGAGTAAATGTTATTACTTTTCTAAAGTCGGAGAAACACCAGGTAACAGGGGCGTTAATATTTTTTTCGGGGGGAGGGGGGGGGGGGTCGTTATAAGCCCATACCATTCAAGATCCTGACCATCACTTATAAATGCGTACAATTCAACTCTCCGTCATGTCTGTCATCCCTACTATCACATCGCAACCCAAGACAAGGCCTCCGTTCTTCTTCTGACAAGTCTCTTCTCGAAATTCCAAGATCCAGCTCAAGGTCCGGTGACAATGCTTCCATCAGACTTGCTCCTAAACTGTAGAATGATCTCTCCCTTCACATCCGTTCATCTCCTTCCATCAATATTTCCAAAAAAAATTATTAAAGACCCACCTGTTTAATAAACAATAATGCTGTTAATAATTTTCATATATTTGACGTTATCTTTTTTTTGTAATAATTTTCTATTTAATTCTTTTGATTTATTTGTATTATTGTATTGAACTGTTATGATTTTTTTAAGCACTATGCAACAAATACGTGCTATCAGCACTTATAAAAATCATTAAATTGTAATTATATCGTACCCGACAGAATCATTTGCATGCTGACAGGCTACAAATCAAGAAGCAAAAAAAGGTGGGAGGGCCGGAGGGGTCTGACTCATCGGCGCTCAGACCCAAGAAGTAAACACATAAAAACAACAAAAATCCATCCGTTATTATTTTTAACCCAACAGAATCACAAATGACCCGACATATACCAGACCAATTGGGGGGGGGGGGGCGTGTAGCAACGCCCCTGCTAGGTAACATCCCTTTCTGAGAACTTCAAACATGCTGGCTAAACCAAAGAAACTTTGGGGATTTCGTGAGCTGGAGAAAAATCTACTTGAACAGCTAAATCAATGATGATATTACGGTTGCGATGTTAAATATAAAAGAACGTAGTGCAGAAGCGTATTATCTAAGCAACAATGTTTGAAGAGAAATCTACATTCAAGAGAAATGGCTTTATTGGATAAAACAAAATTTGGCGGTAGAATAAAATCTGTATAGAAAAGATTCATTTAAGGTCTGATTAATGTTCGTGCTGCGAGCCATGCAACAAGCACCCTTTTGACATCCACTCGGGTTCCTGTTAACTCTTCCAGTCACATACGGTGTGTTATGTTAGAGGTACTTACAAGTCATAGGATT
Source organism: Eucidaris tribuloides (assembly GCA_001188425.1). Taxonomy (NCBI): domain Eukaryota; kingdom Metazoa; phylum Echinodermata; class Echinoidea; order Cidaroida; family Cidaridae; genus Eucidaris; species Eucidaris tribuloides. The sequence goes on from JZLH01S0516383.1 coordinate 79,362, forward strand.
ATATTGAAATTAATCTCACCGTAACATGAAATATAGCGTTTCCAATTGCTACTCCCCAATTCTGGAACCGTTTACCGCATTTTTTTCAGAAATCAGCATTCCTTTAATCTCTTCATACATCATCTCAAATCTAATCTGTTTAATTAATTAGTTAATTAATTATTATTATCAATATCATCATCATTATCATTATTATTGTTGTTGTAATTATTATCATTATTATTATTATTATTATTATTATTATTATTATTATTATTATTGTTTTCGTTGTTGTAATTATTATTATCATACTTATTATTATTATTATTATTATTACTATTATTATTATTATTATTATTATTATTATTATTATTATTATTATTATTATTATTATCGTCGTCATCATCATCATCATCGTCATCATTATTGGCCTACTATCAATGTGGAGTGTGGTCTCATTTGTACAAAGATACGGCACCAAGTAAAAACCACATAATAGCCGATTCAACGTATCAGCCTCCCTGCATGGGAGTTCTGTATGAATTTTACGTTTTGTCAAGAAAAAAAATTGTCAAGGGATGCTACACACAAACCAAGAGAAAGAGAAAGGGGTGAGCTCAAGTTTCCAGAGCGGATGTACGATTTTTCAAGAAAGAGAGGAGGCGTCGGGGAAAGGTAGTTCAGGTCCATGTAAAGGCCTTTGGAATTGTGAGTGGGGGGGGGGGAGGAGCAGCCGATTCAACCGTGAATCCGAAAATGAGTTCAGTCTTTCCGAAGAGAATAAAGGGTGAAAGGGAGAATTGTTTTAGTGAGTCATCAGTACTACATCTTCTTGTGGAGTGAATTTCGAGTAAATTTGAGTTGTTACAGTAATAGGGTAACATTGTGTAGCTTCAATTTTTTTTTTTAAAGTCATACAGTTTGATATTTTGAGCTACATCGTAGTGTTAAAATGGACAATTAATAAAATCCCTGTCATACAAAACTTTGGAAAGTTATGCTGCCACTGGCAAGATATGCATGAAAAAACAATTTCCACTCCGGTGGAGGATAAAATAGCCCAGATCTACATACAATAAGTCTTCGGGAGGAAATGAGCAGGTGAATCCGGTCAACTTGTGTGTTGTATAGATTTTCACTTTTTGAAAGCATTAAATCATCATTTTGGAAATAAAATAGTTTCAGTGCTTCTTTTTTAGACCTTATCCAAGACAGTGAGAGCATGGAGGATTATGTGGCTCACATATTTTAATTTTGGTTATTGTTAGCCTGTGGCTTTAAGGAGGAACTACATGGTTTACGCCTGGAATTAGCCCCGCAGTCACTCCATAACGGGTTATATTTACCCCATAAATAGTGATCATTTTACCTGTCTTCTTGGATAGTATTCACAAACAAGACAACGTGATAAAAGAAACTTCAGCAGTCACGTATTGATGCCAGATCCTAAATGACAATATTCTGTAAACAATACACATATTTATTTAGTATCATTATCCTAATGAGATGGATACGCATCGTGAGCGGATCAAAATGACCAGAACTACTTAAAAAGAAAACACAGAATTCTGATTATTACTACCTTGTTGCGGTGAGACTATTTAAGCCAAACAAAACGGGGCACAATTCACCAACTAGCCATTAGTAGCCATTAATTTGATCACTAGTGCGTCAGATATAAAGCGACATTTGCAATTACATTGATTATGCGCAAATGCAATTATTACGATTTTACCCACGACTTTAATTCTTTATTCTTTTTTTTCCATTCATCAGTTCTAAGAGATAGATCGAGGCTAATATATGAAAAAAACGTTTCAAGCCGAAGGCTGTCACGACGTAGACCGTCTCTCAAGGTTTTAGTTGGAAGCTGGCCAATGTGTTTCAAAATGGATCAGGAATTGTGTAACCGGTAAAGCGTAGTGATTTTTTTTTTACAACAGCGTACGCAATGTCTTAATTCACAATAAACTGTCTTAAACTGCAGTAAGTTGTGTGCCCAGTACCCTTTTTCGCATGAGAGTAAACGAATAATCAAAAAGAATGAATAAGTAATACGAACTATTAGATAAATAAATATATATAATTGGATAAAATGTTTATTCTATATGTTGAATTATATTTGCTAATTAATTTGTCTGTCTTTCTAATTCAAACTCCATCGTAGACCGGAAGATTCGTGTGATTATTCAGTCGTTACTAGCGGTGATCATGAATGCAATGTTTTTTTACAGTATCTACGACATCCGAATATAAATGCTATACATCACAATTTCCCAGTCTATCGACCCTGGCTATCTGAATTTAACAGCGGGCAATTCACGACATTTAATAAGCATTATCGATCGTGGTATGATCAACATAAGTGCACCGACTGCATGGACTGTTGGAAAATTGAAGTTGATGGCAATTTGTACAACTGAATGCCCATGAAAGATTGACGGGCAACATAACGACAGCGATTTTATTCCTGGCGGGAAGGAAATGTCACAGTGAATCTTAATCGCGTTATCAAGGATAAAAACACACACAATAAAGCAAGATATCAGTTGTAAAATACGTTGTCCTTGTCACAAATCAATAATCATCACGGTTCTTGCATATTGGTCAGATTTCTGTTAAATACACGTACTGTAGCTTTTGCTGGAAATCCAATTTTGCATTTCTAAATCCCCGGTACATTTGACATTCGGTTTCCTACTATAACGAAAACAAAAATACATTAGTTGCTGTGGTTACCATGTTGCATAAAAGTACGTGGGATCTTCTTCGGTAGTATTTATTTGTGTTCGTTTGATTGTCTTCAACAACGATCCATGCATAGCAGGATAAATTTTATAATCATGCTGATGAGAGCACAATTAATGTATAACTATTTGGATTGGGATAATTCGTATATATTCATCCATTTTGTTTAAAGGCAGTGGATCTCATTTGCATGCCAAAAAACGAACACTGTGTAAATACAATGACATTTAGAAGAAAATGCCGTCTGGGAACCTTGTGCAAAATATGGGAGCTAGAAACTCAGTTTCAGTGGAATTATAGAGACTGTTAGACTCTGATTTGAATTTTTTTTCTCGCGAGAGAAAAATTCCTACCATAGAATGTACACTAAACGGCTATTGTTTTTCTTTCGCATTCTTTACATTCTAGGTAATTAATAACCCCCAGATTTCACAGACATGCCCTTCATCAATAGCCTAAGGGCATGGGTGATCTTTTCCTGGTCTGCGGTGATGTTGGCAAATAAGACCCACTGCCTTTAATATTCAGGATATAAATCAGAAATTATATTCCGAAATAGGGGCTTTTGTTAAAGGACAGTGACATGCTTGATAGAAGTCAAACATGCCTACATAAAGAACCAAATTGTAAGTACCTAGGATTCTTACAGGAAGTTTTGAATACAGAGTTTTTGTTGAGGTTTCTGAAGAATTCCACAATATTGCACTCGATATTTAATAAAAGGAAATTGAAGTTCGATTTGTCTTTGTATTCTAAATTCACGTTCGGAATATCAAAATAAAGTATTTAATCTCAAGCCTGGCCAAATATTCCACTGAAACTGATAGAAGAAGGAGGTTATTGAAAGTAAATGTCATCCAGCAATAGGAAAGTAATTATGTATGTGCTCTAAATGTAATTGGAGCATATGAAGAGTGTAGAATAACAAGTACTTTAGTTACATTTTGACGAAATTGAGTTAGTGATTGTTTTGAAGTCGTTACATGCCGGGAATTTTTTTGCCAAAATTTTGGTCAATTTGACCATTCCCTAGTAGGGGCCAGGGGAGGGGTCAACCGGGGTTAAATTTTTAACTTGGTCTAATTTCTTTAAAGTGTATGTCAAATTACTCGACTAGTTACAAGGATTAAGAAAATGTATAATTTATCGTGTATTTCGTGATAATTATGTTGATGAGATATGGGGTCACTTCGTGTCAAAGGTCAAATGAGATCTAATTTCAAACAACGTCCAAATTCGACAAATTGCATATCAAATTGTTCGTCTTTCTGAGGACATTCCAAAAATAGATACAATTAAGTGTTTTTGACATTCATTTATTCAAGAAATACATTTGATTTCCTCAGACCCTTGTTTGTGGAGGAAGAAGTACTGAAGTCCACAACACCACTGACTATTGATTATTGGAAATCGACGAGTGTGACAATGTTTGTTTTTATCCTATATTCATCTTTTATTGTCTCAATTAACTTCACCAAGTTTGGATGTACAACTCAAACACCTTTGATCTGTAGACAAATTTAAAAACTTTGGGCCTTTGTTTCTCAAAAGTAGTATTGTGACTTCAGTACTTCTTATTCTACAGTCTTCATATTTTTATTGTTACTTTAAAGAAATGATCACGCATTACAATCGTTTCCTTGAACTTAATTACAATGGCTTTATACAGAACACTACCTACAAGGTTTGCAGTGTTGTCATGGGTAAGATGCTTCGCAATTTAAATATGAGTCGACAATATTAAAACGTAGGCCTATTTCATTGCAGATTTAACGGCTGCTAATAAGGACTGTGCAGACGCCAGCCGGATTAATGAGCATTTTTCAGAAAATGTATCACAAAAATCGGAAATTGCTCAATTCTACCATGGCTGCGAATTTGATCTACCGCAATGTGCTTAATCTCAAATGTATTTTCCTCCATGTAATGCGAATGTTTAGACTTAACAGTGTCTACTTCTAGTTTGTGTAGGTAATGCTTTGCAAAGCCCCCCAAAAATCATGATTTTTGTTTTAAATAACCTACATGAATCATTACATATTGATCGTTACATTTCACAAGATCCATACGGGAGCACCATTCTTGCGATACATTACTCATAAAATACAACACACACACACACACACACACACACACACACACACACACACACACACACACACACACACACACACACACACACACACACACAACAAAAGAACATTTGAGGGGAGTCTTGTTATCGTTTCCCCTTTTATATCGTTGTGAAACAGTAAAATGGCAAGTTCCAGATTACAGTAACACGCATGCGCATTAGGTGGAAATACGACATAGTAATTTTTTGTGGCGCATACAGTTTGGATAACCATAAGCGATTTAATTACCATTTCCACTTAAATCTTTTCAGAAGGCTTTGACCTAATGCAAGCAGTTCATAAGAAAAGTTTGGTCCAAATTCTTGACTTTGTCATACATGTATTCAGAGGGCTAATACAGGATTTAAAAAATTGAAGAACACCAAAAGCCTATTTCGTCACTATGTACCAAACTACTATACAAATACACTCATGCTCATAATTATGGAATACTTAAAGAACATTTTAGAAGTTGCCATTTTTCCGTGAACGGTACGTCTGGGATTAATATTTGTTCACCCAAAGTAAAACAATTATAATATAAGTATTTCAGGTACTGTGAGCATTTTGTAGCGTCCGACTCGACACTAAAACCTGTGTTTATAAATGGCGGCGTTGTTGTTGTTGTGGAGTCACGCGGTGGTTACGCGCGTTATTAGACTTGTAACAGACACTATTCTGATGTTAATTTAATAATAAATGACATTAGATTGAAATTTATCAGTTTTCTGTTTTGTTTTGTTTAATTACTTTAATTTAATACTTTTTCATGATTTTTTGTGGATTAAAAAAAAATAATATATCATTGTTATTGCGCTCAAACGTACTTTAGTTTTTACTCAGGTCATCTCATGAAATCCAAAAATTGCTTCAGATACTGCGTTTTTGTGAAATAAACACTTGTCTCGAAAATTTTGGACGATATAGGAGAAAGAACTTAAGTATCAACAAAATATTCCATACTTACGAGCATGAGTGTATGTATTGATGCGAGAGTCTCTGGTTGAAACTATATGATGAGCCCGAGGTTACGTGGAATATACTACTTTCCCCAAGGGGCAAAGCCCCGAGGGAAAGTAGTTAACAGTCAACGTAACAAGGGCGTCACTGTTTCAAACAGAGACTCTCAGGCCAGAACGTATAGTTTTATGTTTAGTGTTATGAAGTATTATTTTTAGTATACATATACAAATATACTTCGTTATTTGCAACTTAATGCGCAAAAACACACACATACCCACCCACACACACACACACACACACACACACACACACACACACACACACACACACACACACACACACACACACACACACACACACACACACACACACACACACACACACACACACACACACACACACACACACACACACACACACACACACACACACACACACACACACACACACACACACACACACACACACACACACACAACACACACACACACGCAAGCACACACACATGCACACACAAACACATAGGCACAGACAGACACACACACACACACATACACACGCACACACTCATACATACACATACTGTATAGTTTGCAAATTCAATCTCACCTTGATGCCAAAATGGAGACCTACAAACGTCAATATTTTCCGTGTGTTATGTTTTATACACACACTTGCCAAATTGATGCAAGGTCAACATCAGAAATCATATAACAAAATCCAAATTGAATTATAAAAAGGGGAGTACAGTGTTTTCCTTTCCTTTTCCATTTAACAATTCGATTTGGTTGATTTAATACAAATTTTCATTTCATTTCTAAAGCGTTCTTTCTTTCTTCACCTCTAGTTTTATTCCCATGTGTGCTCCAACCAATGCAGAAACCACTCCAAGGCAAGGCAACCCATCGGCATGAGCTGGTGTTTTTTTTTTATCTACCTCGTTTTCTTTTGTTCTATGCTTTAATTTCCTGTGTTCTCTTCTAATATCAGTAATTGAAAATTACATAAATATGTTAGAACAGAAACTAATGGAATATGAGCACACACCTTTTTCTTGCGTGCAAAGATAACAAACTCAACATAGGCCTACACGTAATATATCTCAATCACTATAACATTTTACATTATTCGGAGTATTACAATTTAGCAAACTGGTATTGGAATTATGGGGATAGTGATGAAATATAGCTGTTAAATGAAATACACTTGATTTGGTTTACGAAGATACTCAAAGCCATTGATTATTCAAAAGACGTTTTGGGGGTGCACGAGTACAATGACATAAAATACCGTATAACCCCACCGAAATGTAAATCATACTGCATTCCACTTTTATAGCCACCCGCCAACTTAAGATTTTAAAAACAAGATTACTTCGTTAAAAAAATGGATGGTAACTATGATTTCAAAATGAGTAGAGTCATATTCAGATTACCGTCTTTGTCAATGATAATGCACTCTTAAACTGTTTGTGTAAAAATTACACAACCCTGTAAACTATGTGAACCTACCAGCTATTGTGCAATTTTTTTAACAAGTTGCGTAAATTGTTTGCAACGTCTGTGCAGAATTTACACAACTTGTGTAACATTTTTTTGGCACAACGGTTGGTAGGTTCACAAACTATACAGGGTTGCAGGGTTGGGTTTCTTCCGGAAAAAACTATTTTTTTACCGGGACTAGCGGAAAAAACTGGAAGAAACCCTTTTTTTCCGGTTTTTACCGGAAAAAAACTGGAAAAAACGTGGAAAAAAACCTCCAAAAAAATATTTCCGGGCCCAATAAATGATATGAAATGCAGTAATTTTAGGAGAATTAGTATACATTACAACAAATATAACTGGCAGCAACGTATTTAACAGACAACAAGAAAAAACAAGAGCCCCGGGGGCACGACGCTCACCTGAGGTCTCGCAAACTCTCTATGGTACCCATAGAAAAAACATCAGTTATAATATAGTTTTGGCCCTTTGAGCCTGATATCTAGGCACCAGTGTAGCCAAATGAACCAGTTGGAAAACTTTGCATCCCCTTGCCATATAGCTGATTTTGTCAAGTTAAATTAAATTCTAACACCCTTTTTTATGAAAACAAGACACAACCTAGAATCTAAACATTTGACCTTGACCTATGTATGTGACCTTGACCCCAATTTAACATTGAGGTCACTATACATGTAGCATCTTACCATCCAAATTAGTCACAAATGGGCCAATATCAACCAAAGAAGAAACTTGCAGGTATATTCTATCATTTGACTTCATTTGCTTTGACCTACATATGTGACCTTTGACCCCTAAATAACATTGAGGTCCCTGTTATGCATCTACCACCCAAGTTTGGTTACAAATGGGCTTGTGGTTAGAAAGTTACCTAGTTTGGGCCCTTATGGGCCCTGCCCCCCGGGCCCCCAGGGGGCCTGGTGTACCATTCCAGGGACCCTCTATCCCCTCCCCCTTAGGATCATTCCCACCAAGTTTGGACTAAATCCATGGACGTGAATGTGAATTATTCTCATAGGGCCCTACCCCCAAACTTTGGCCCCCCTTAGGGGCCAAACAGGGCCACCCTGGGCATTGTCATGACGAACATTAATTCAGCACATATAAAGGTATCTACACACAAAGAGGCTTAACTAAACTATTTCTGGATCTAGAGAAGATGATGTTTGAAAACTACCTATTTTTGGCCCTTTAGGGCCCTGCCCCTGGGCCCCCGGGGGGGGGGGCAGGTGTACCATTTAAGGACCCTTGAATCCCCACCCCTAAGGATCATTCCTGCCAAGTTTGGGCCAAATCCATTCATGCATTTTGAAGAATAAGCTGAAAATGTGTAAAAGTTTACGCACGACGCACGACGCACGACGAACGACGCACGACGGACGCACTAGCTCACTTGAGCCTTTGGCTCAGGTGAGCTAAAAACTACTTGCCACAATCTAAATCCAAGAAATTAATATTTTGAAATAACATAATTATCCTTCCAAACGATCTCTAATAAAGGACTCATAAGCAGTGTATGCTAGTATGTACATGAGCTAGCATGGATCTTTTTCATGTAAAGTAGTGCATAAATATCCTAAACTTTATTTATTCATTGTTTTATTATTCAGCATCATGGTATAATTATATTTTCCTAAAAGCATCTGACACATCTTTGGCATCCACTTTTCATGTGTTAACTACTTAGCTTGTTTTCATATTTAAAGCACAAGTTTAGTTTTGGGGATTTTTTTTATTTGAAAGGTTTATGCCCAAAAGTCATAATCACACCAATAACAGATTCTGAATGTCTCTAGTTTTTTAAATTAATTAATTAAAAATCTCGGGGGGGGGGGGGCCCCCGAGATTTTCAACTATATTTTACATTATAGCATCCAAACGGTTAATAAGGCGTTAAGGTTATCTGAATTATACCTCATCAGAAAGAGCAGACTCTGATCTTTCTGACGAGGTATAATTCAGCTGACCTTAACACCTTATTGGATGCTATAATGTTTAATTTTAGTCAATAATCTCGGGGGTTCCACCCCACCCCCCTCCCGAGATTTTTCATTAATCAATTAAAAAAAAACTAAAGGCATTCAGAATCTGTTATTGGTGTGATTATGACTTTTGGGCATAAACCTTTCAAATAATAATAAAAAAAAAATCGCCAAAACTAAACTTGCGCTTTAATTCATTCAGCCTACTTTGAGAGTGCCTGTCTGTCACAACCATAACTGTATCAATGATATTATGGTTTGGATCAAAGCAATTCTCTTAGACTTCTGACAAAAAGGTGACCAATTTAAGTGTCTGGCACAACAGCTTACAGCCTTACACAAGGCTAATTAGTTGACTATTTTTCTCCATGCTATAAACTGAGCTTCATTATAGTACAATCAACTGAGTACAGTTACATGTAGTTGCATGGAGAAGTGACCATGAATAGGAGGGAATCAACAAACTATGGTTAGAACTTCATAACCATAACAGGGGCGAACAAAAAAACAAAACAAAAGAGCTATCCTGTTTTATTATAGTTATGACAATTTATAAAATGAAAATCTTGAATAAATAGCGAAAAAATAAACACTTAGGAGGTTTTTTCTGTTTCTTCCGAAAAAGCGGAAAAAACTGTTTTTTTCCGGGACGGGAAAAACCGGTAAAAACCGGCGGAAAAAACCGCCTGCGGAAGAAACTGCCAAACCCTGCAGGGTTGTATAATTTTTTTCACAACCAGTTTTAGAGTGTGACGTCAGAATAGGCAAGGAGTAAATCTCACTCGTTACCACGAATTTCTGCCGTTTTTTGATGACGTATTCATACCCCATAATGGTTCCCACCCATTTGAATGTACCACTTTGGTTTTGTCAATTTCCCAATCGATGTTAATGGGATACTGCATGGCAGAACAGAACGAAAATATTATTCTTAGATTTAACCTTTATCAGTAAACAAAAAGTTAACAATTCTAATAGCAAAATTGCCTTTCGCTTTAAACTGTATTTGACGAAGAAAACTGCAGATTTAACTTTGACCTTATTAATTCTTGCGACTTTTACTTGGTTTACTGCATACAGATTATACAGAAAATGCTTTGAGGAATAGACGGTGAATCTGTACTGGATTTTGATATGAATGAATGGACAAACTCTTTGGACAGTCACGCCACTGCCGAGGATAACATACATAATTCTCTTCGTTATTATATTTAAATGCTATAATTTCTCGAAGGCCAAATACCCTGAGAGTTTACTCAAACATATTATTAAATCATATGTGATATGATGTTGATGTGATAAGATGTGATGTGATCTGATGTGATGTGATGTGATGTGATGTGATGTGATGTGATGTGATGTGATGCGATGCGATGCGATGCGATGCGATGCGATGCGATGCGATGTTACGCGATGCGTTGTGATGCGATGTGTATGTGTATGTGCGTGTATGTGTGTGTGTGTGTGTGCGCGCGCGTACGAATGCTGATTAAGATAAATTTTGTGTATTAGTACATTTGTAGAAATATATATTCGTATAGCTAGAGAGACGGATAAATTTTAATTAGATATGTACATGAATATACATTTAGATGATATACTTGTAAATAAATCAGCAAAGAAAATACAGATATACAGATATAGATATATATAAATATATAATATGAATAAAATAACCACAGATATGCAGTAAGTAGGAAGACAGAGATATGATACTTGTTGAAAAAAATAGATACATGTATAGGGACATATGAAAAAAATGCAAATGTACCGGTATTCAATTTAAAGGCAAAATGGTATATACCTGGTACGAAAACAGCTACAAAACCGATTACCTGGTACGAAAACAGCTACAAAACCGATTACAAGTACACTCGTCCGCTTGTCATGCATGTACTAATTACACCTATAGCCTACGGCACGGAACGTAGTCCAACCAACAAGGGCAATATCAATCACGTTACCTGTCCGATAATTAACTATTAATGATTTCGATGAAATCTAATTTCACAGGATCGTTTAAAGACAGGGAATCTCTTTTGTTTGCCTGAGAATAAATATTGTGTAAATAATCTGGTGTGTAGAACAAAATACTATTAAGGAACCTTTAGTAACAAAGCTAATTTTCAAAATTCGGGAAAAGCGATGTGAGAATAAGGGTAATATCCGTAAAAAAAATTGGGTCTAAGTTCATGGGGGGATTAAAAAAGACTAATGTTTGAATAAAATCAAACTGTGACTGAAAATGTATTTCTTCCTTATCAAAGAATAAATTCCCTTTTTGCAAGAACCTGCCAAAATTTTCTTTAAAATCCTGTCCTATAGTTTCTGTAGGAATTGTCCTAAAGCTTAATTGATATTGCAGCTTCCGCTTGCCCATGCAATTACAGATTCTGCCTGAAATTTATTTAAGCTCCAGGCCCCAACAACAGCTTTTGCACGAAATGCCCCAAAGCTCCTGTTCGATTAACCGCTTCTGCCCGATTTACAGCTGTCGCCCAAGTTACTTCCAAGTCCTGCCCGATTAGCAGCTTCTGTCCGAGCTCTCTTCGAGCTCCTGTCCACTATATGCTCCTGCCCGAGAGCACAGTTACTGGAGGTGACAGGCTGGCAAATTAACCATCATGTATTTATGAACAAGAAAACATTTTGTCATCAGAGTTGCGGTAATTTGAATCTACCCCGCAATTACAATTTATATATCTATTTATTTGATAACAACAAAATGCTTACTTGTTCTAAAATAACGGTTAATTTGCAAACTTGTCATCTCCACAAATTGTGCTCTCGGGCAGGAGACAGATTTATAAAAATTGAATTTGGATGAATTAGTTTCTAAAAAATGGATCTGTGTTTTGATACCTTGATGACGGATTTAGCATGTTATTACAGAAGCTTATTCCTTTGCGAAGTTAATGTAAAATGGATAAATTCGTAACAAATCAAAAATTGTCTAATTTTTAATAGGTTTAGTCAAATATTACGACATGAAAGTAAAAGTACGGACACTTGATGGGGCTAAAATTGCATGTTTTTCAAGGTGTAAATGTAAAATTTTCTAATGGAAAACCCCGGGAGTGGCACAGACTCTTTACAGTAATGTTTTTGGTCAATTCACAATTCAACATGCTGCCGTCACCCGTTTTTCTTCTGCAAATATCATATGGTCATATATTGAAAGAAGAGAGGTTTCTCTACGGTTTTGTAAAGAGAACAGTTCTCCTGCTCTTGGCATTTGGGTCGATTACTTTCGTTCAAGGTTAATAGTAGGTCATATAAAAAAAAATTAGAGGCTATCCCCCGTGCATCCTAAATACATGTGTGATTATTCGGACATTGAGCAGATATCCGAGCAAAAAATTAGCACCCACCCCCTAAAATGGAGAGGTCCCATACGACTACGATCACGTTGAATGTTATCTATATTTTGTGGTAAAAAATAAAACATAGCTAATAAAAAGATCAAAGTTATTGATACCATGTCTGTTGATTAAAGTTGCATAATGGACAGTGAGCTTTGGGTTTGAAATACACTTTAATACATTATTTGTCGTTAATCGCAGACTAGGCCTTATGCAATTAGCATCATCACTATACCGTATATTTTAATTTGCGTTGTCATTTCAGAAACATAATTATGTTGCTACTGGAAACCAATTGATAAATAACCATCTTGCCTAATTAATGTAAAATGGAGAGGTGTATAGCGAATCTATGTGACGCAGATGCAGCACCAATGATGAAATTTATCAATAATGAACCGTGATCGTATTAGTAGTGTAGTATTGTTAACATCCGTATATATCTATCAGTCTGTTATCCTACACGGACATGTGTCTTGTGCTCCGTAGTTTAACCCAAATAAAGAATGTATTTATGTTTTGCCCAAGTGTGGATTAGTTTCCACACTAACTTGATTACAGTCCGAATCTAAAAGGCCGTTTTAATATGTTCGTTATCTACCCGTAACGTATGCACAAAGCATACAGATTCATAAAGATTTGCCCGATAACACTTTTTGTGAACAAATCTAGAAAATTTCTCCGGAAATGAACTGTCTGGTATCTTGTTGGCCATGAGACCATTTGTAAAGCAATATTAACCGATTCGACGTGAATATTGCATGTAATTTGTTAAAATACAAAACTAAGCGTTTCCGAAATAGCCCGGTACCCTATTTGATTGACCTGTTGAATTCAAGATAGACTATTGATGACAATGTATTTTGCAGGTAATGATAATTATGCAAGCATATCTGTAGTAATACTTACATGATGTTGAGTGTAATTTAATGTAATAATTGTGAAAAATAGTTATCTTTGTGCACGTATAAATGAGTATATTTTACATATTAACTGTTTATCAATGTTGTTAGATTTTTAAATTTCTATACAAGAAATATAATACATAGTGCCACTACTTTGACATAGATGTATTTTTAAAGCAATATAATAAAACCATCTTCTCTTCGTTTTACACAACCAGTTATAACAGATTATAAACAGAACTCCCAAACTTACATGTTGCAACAGATACAAAGAAAAGTAAACCTATTTTATGTGTCACAGATTATTTTGATTTTGATTATTCTGTATATTTCAATTAATTCTACTTTTGTTTTGTATTTACTTGCTTAAGCTATTTACTCAGAAAGTTATTTGCTATTTCCTTTATTCAATGTAAAATTTTCATTGTTAAGTTTAATTGTATATGTTTTTATATACATGTACATGTATTGTATAAAAGAAATCTGCAGTTCAGACGGTTGGCTGCAAATGATTTGTAAAATATACCATTACCATTAAAATTAGAAATAGAATGTTACGCAGCAACAAATGAAAGTGAATGTTATTAGATGCTTACCGAAATGGCGCATTGTAGGCTATCTACGAAGACGATGCTCGGATCCCGCGGTACGAATGAATCAATATTTCGATGTACCGTTCTAAACTAGCCATCGACGACAAATAGTATGCCATTCCAGTTGAAAGGTGATCGTGATTAGTGCATACGTATATACACTAAGTATAAAACAGGCCCATGATTTCATACAAGTCTAACCGCATTCTAGTCACCGACTACTGTATATAGATGTTTTTATCAGCAACCTGAATGCGCATACTACCTGGTAAAGGAGAAAACACAACCGTCCGTGTCCAGAAAAACTCCCAAGCTGCAACAACTTAACAAACCTGAATGACGTCACGGTGACGAGAACATCACTACACCTACACCGGTATTTATAGCGCCCCGTTCGCCGCAAGGTGCCGCTTTGGTTCACAGTCACCGACAGTCACCTACAACATCTAGGACTTGAGGAAATGTTTAACCAATCGAGACCTACAGTAGGCGAAGGAATTTCTTTATAAAAGAAAATACATGTATATGCTTATGGCATTTTACACACACACACACACACACACACACACACACACACACACACACACACACACACACACACACACACACACACACACACACACACACACACACACACACACACACACACACACACACACACACACACACACACACACACACACACACACACACACACACACACACACACACACACACACACACACACACACACACACACACACACACACACACACACACACACACATACGTAGACACAGAAAAACACGCACACATTGTCTTGCTTTCATTGAGTTATCGTATACAGTCCCCTGTACTGATATGTACGTTGATGACCACAACATCAGGTTGTCACCCTTTTCTCTTTTCGATAAAGGGAGTGGGTTCTTTTACGTGCTGGGGTGTTTGTATCTTAACACGGGACCCCGAGCTTTACGTCCTTTCCGAGGGACGGACTAACTGAGCAATGGGGATAAATTGCAGGTGCGAATCAAGGACTTTTAGAGAGATAGGTGGCGCCAAATCGCTCCAAGCCGCTTCCATCATCGAAGGTGCGAAGTCAAGGCAGAACGCAGGAATTTATTTTCGAGGGGTAGGGCCAGACTATTTTTTTTTTTTTTTTTTGGATGAAGAGATGATTTTGTTTTACTCCAGTACTTTCTCCCCTTCATGCTCAATTACTACTTTTGTTGGCTGCGACCACTTTGATTTCACGTTGTTGGGGAAATCTCTTAAAAGGTGTAATTATGTAGGTTTGAATTACTGAGAACACTAGGCCAATAGCTTGCGAGCAAGTAGTAAATAGGATAGGGGAGGGTAACATAGTGAGAAAAATGTGAAATTCCTGGTCTGGAATTAGTTTTCTGGTGCACCGGTTCTAAGAAAATACACTGTCCGAACTTGAGGAAAAGTATTAATATTGATGCAGTTTCAGACTTCAAAGATTAGATAGGATTTTCATAAAGATATGTTGGAGTAAGAGAAATCATTTCTTAATTAATTGTTTAGGCTGCTCAAGTTGAAAGTCCCCGAGTTAATACGATCTGGAGTCTATGATAAGATGCTACTTGGCAGGAGATACACCATTGCAATATGACGGGGAGAGGTAGTCAAGTACATGCCCGGGGGGGGGGGGTCAGTCGAATATAATGCTGT
>JZLH01S0516383.1:105471-121568 GCA_001188425.1 Eucidaris tribuloides
AAGAGTTTGATCTCACAGATGTTCTTTATCTTTTTTTTAAAATACTACCAAAAAAAAAAAAAATCAAGTGCTGTAATTAGCGCCAGAATAGACCACATTGCGAGATTTACAACCCAACTTTTCTTAATTTTCTCAAACCGCTCGCTCGCGGATTATGTGTAGGCCTATAGATTTCATGTTTCAAATCGGAAGACATTTTCAAAAGGTTGGGTTCGAGTTAGATTGCCATTAAAAAACAGCATCTTCAAGCAAACACCTAATCTGGTGGTGAAAATATCTGCTTGCGCCCAATGCCCCTTTTGACATATAAGTGCCCTTTTTTGGCTTTGCCCCCCCCCCCCAAACGAAAACACGTTCCGCCGCCCCTTCTATTAACTAATACAAAGTACGGAGATATATTTCATTTCGATGAAAATATCAACAGGCAAATATTCAAAATACATTGCAGTAGGCCTACAGTGGGTACAGTAATATGAACCAATAAGGAAACTTAGAGTTACTAGACGTTATTCTACACAGTTAAAGATCATGCTTACTATGCTTTTGGGAGACGGAAGTGGCGTTTAAAGACACAATATAGCATTGTGGACGCCCCACTTAAAAAAATAAGAATATATCAAACTTTGCTCTCTGACATATCTGACAGTGTTTGAAAACACCATAGAACATACAACTCCAGACAGTTATTTTGTCATTCGTAAAATATGTAAAGATAAATATTGGCACATGGTTTATTGGTAGCTGACCAAAATTCTGCAAAACAGTAGTCTATGGGAGAAAACATGATTTTTGTTCAGTGCTTTCACGTTGTAAAGCTATATAATGACCGTTTTGAACTGTAAGTTTTTAGGGTTTCATTTTCAGACCTTATCAGGGACAGGGGCGTAGCGACAAAATTGATGATCGGGGAAATTTTTGATCTGGGATTTGGAGAAAAAAATATTTTTCGTCACTACCCCCCCCCCCCCTACCTGCAAAGCGAGTTTTCGGCGACTAGCGTGACTGGGGGAAAAATTGACCTAGGATACGATGGCCCTACACAATTTCAAGCCTCTCCCCCGCCCCCAAGAGCTCCCCTGCTGAAAAAATTGTAGCTACGCCACTGATCGGGGAAGCGCATGAGGAAATTATGTAGAACCAAAACTTACGAAGCATCAAATTCAAATTTAAGCATATAAATGGGACATAATACAGTGTGGGAAAAGTCAAACAAATTTGATTTCTCACCAAAATTTGGACCTTTTCAAACCTGCTCGAAAAATAAGGGAGAAACTAACCTCAGAACTAAGTACTCAAATGTAAAATCAAAGAAATGAATCACATCATACAATTTACAATCGATGGAACAAAGATTACAGTACATTTTAATGACACATACTGTGAAAGATTTATTTGATAGGACTGAAAAGTGGCTGCATTCATTAACACCCGAGCTCCTAATCTCATGAGTTTGAAACTTCATTTTTTTCTTAAAGTGACTGTGCAATACATATAGTCAAAATATGTCGATCAATACTGTTAAATTCACACTTTCTTATTCATCTGAAACTATTAATTGTATTTCTACACAAATTAAAGTGCCTTTCCAGTCCAACCAATCTACTTCATCAATTTCGAATATTCATGAAAACAAGTGTGACTAATGAATCGTTTATTCAGTTGGAATATGTCACACATTCTAGTCATAATTCTCACTTTCCCATTGAAAGTATTAAAGCGTGGAACTTTGTGTTATTCACTTGGTATTTTGCACATTAGGTCTAGATGTTACTTGTGATGACGTACCAAAGAAGAATATATTCAAGACACAGTCACAGCTAATTTATCAACAAGTGCACATCTAACTGCTGTCATTGTTTCATCACCCTCGTGACAATACCTGTAGACGAACATGTCATCACATTCTTGATATTTCTTAGACCTTTCTCTCATTGTGTAATTTCATATGCGTTGTAAGACTGCACTGGTAACTGAATGCTTTATCACACTGTTGACACTGATATGGCTTCTCTCCTGTATGTGTTCTCATGTGACCACAAAGCTGAATCTTTCGAGCAAATGCTTTCCTGCACTCTTGACACTCGTAGGGCTTCTCCCCAGTATGTGTTCTCATGTGAACACGAAGCTGAATCTTACGAGCGAATGCTCTTCCACACAGCTGACAATGATATGGTTTTTCTCCAGTGTGTGTTCTCATATGAATTGTAACTTGGCTTTGACAACTGAATGCCCTACCACACTCATGACACTTGTATGGCTTTTCTCCCGTGTGTGTTCTCATATGTAACACGAGATGGTATTTCTGGGTAAACTTTTTCCCACAAAGCTGACACTGATATGGCTTTTCTCCAGTGTGTGACCTAATGTGTACTGTAAGAATGCTTGATTGGACAAAAGTTTTCCCACACTGCTGACACAAATATGGCCTTTCTGCAGTATGCGCTCTAATATGTCGTAGCATACTATTACGATGAGTAAATGTTTTTCCACATTTTTGGCACAGATATGGCTCTTCTCCTGTGTGTATCCTCATGTGCTTATAAACATCACTCTGACGAGTGAAGTTTTTACCACACTCTTGACAGTTATACAGCTTTTCTCCGGTGTGTGTCTTTATATGTCTATTAAGATTACCCTGTGCAGTGAAGGTTTTACTACATTCCTGACATCTATACCTTTCTCCACTGTGTATCTTTAGGTGTCTACAAAGACTACTTTTCATAGTGAAGGTATTACCACATTCCTTACAAATATAAGGCCTTTCACCGGTGTGTTTGTTCATGTGGTCAAAAAGACTTTTCTGCAAATTGAATGATTTACCACATTCTTGACATTTATAAGATTTATTTTCAGAGGAAGTTTTCGAATGAAATTCTTTGTTCTGCTGAATAATTGCTTCATCATTCTCCTGACGTTCTTGCGATTCGATTCCTTTGTCAGAACTTTGATTTGGCACATTCTTCCCCTCAGACTCCTTGATCTCTGGATCAGTTTTTGCACTGCTTCCTGAAAATATATGAAAAAGAAGAATGTAATATAAAATTTTAATAACTGTTGCTTACTTCTTACCCCCTTTGATTTTAAAGTGATAGACTAACATTGTGGAGCTTCAATTTAAAAAAATTCAAACTTTGATATCTGAGCTAGTTAGTCATGTTCAAATGGACAAATAAACACCCTAGAATACAAACGTTTGGAAAGTTACACTGCCAATGGCAAGTTATACATGAATAAACAATAAAACTCAGGGCGAGTTTTATTAACTTAGGTGTACACACAGTACGTCTATGGGAGGAAATGGGCAAGTGAATCTGGTCAACTTACAATTTTCACCTTTTTAAAGCACTAAATAATCATTTTGAAATACAATTTTTTCAGGGCTTCATTTTTAGACCTCATCAAAGACACTGGTAGCATGGGGAATCATGCGGCTCAGATTTTTTTAACTGTGGTAAATGTTGGCCAATACCTTTAACCCCCAGAATGCATTTGTGTACAATTTACAAAAGATAAAGTATAGTCGAGAAAATTGTCCCATTCAAACTGTAACATAAGTGTTACGTAGGGTACTTATGCAACATTTTTGCTGAAATAAATAGTTTTGGATCGAGCTCGGTTTAGAGCAGTGCATTATGCTAGGTTCACACTGCCGATCTGTCAACTCGATCAGGCCCGATCAGGCCAATATTGGGCCTGGTCGGTCTCGCTCGGCAAAGGTAATCGGAGTCAATCTACCTTGATCGGGGTGATCGACAACGCTCTGGCTCCCTACTCGAATGTTTTTGACGGTCAAAAATATTCGAGTAGGTAACCAGAACGATGTCGATCAGGGCAGACGGGCGCCGATCATGGTAGGTTGAGCCCCGATTACCGGCCGAACTGGACCGAAAAGGCCAAAACTTGGCTTGATCGGGCCTGATCGAGTTGACAGATCGGCAGTGTGAACCTAGCATTATCCTTGGTGTTACACCGAGTGGTGACGTTACGCATGCCATGGATGATCGGAACAGTCTTGACGAACATTACATTAAAAATTTTGAGGGAATTTTTTGATTAATTTCACATTAAAACATTGATTTAGAGATCGCCTTTCATCGCTAAATGTGTGTTAGCCTAGATTCTTTGTAAACTTATCTTATATGTGAGGAATACACATATACACGATTTCACTCATACCCCATCACATACGGAGAAACGCACACATAAAGACATACACATTCACACAAACAGAAACACACACACACACACACACACACACACACACACACACACACACACACACACACACACACACACACACACACACACACACACACACACTAGCACAATTCTGAAGCATTTTATCTGGACATGTTGGATGTAACGTATGAACGATAAATTGCATTATGAAATACATAATTATTGCTCTAGTTATATAATCATAATCAAATTAAAGGTTAGTGACATGATTGGGAACGCTTGATAATGCCTCAAGAACCAAATGAGTTGAAATACATGTATACACCAACTATACACTAGCAGGAGTGGATCTCCCACCTGAGAGAATTTGTCTGTAATTTGTTTACTTAAGGAGAATCAAGCATAAACATAGGAGTATCTTATTTTTTTTCTTTTTCGGTGCAACGATTAAAAATAAGCCCCATAGAGAGCCACACAGCAGGTTTCCATGCTACGAGTGATGTTGACATTGTTTATTTTAGAATGAGTCAATGTTTGACTACAAGATTTTCACAGGAGAATCCTTGCATAGTTGACTTGATTCTAGAGTAGTTTCAGCCCAAGTTGAGGACTCCCCCCAATCTTGTCATTTACCTTTAATGTATCAGGTAATACTTTGAAATGCAAGAAAATTAATAAACCACTGGAAATTTTGGGGTAAACAAAATTTAATTCTGCTTTAATAATCATTCAACTCCACACCTTAACACATTGTCAATCAGATAAGCTTGAAGTACGTCGATCAAAACGTACAAATACCATTCAATGAATTTTCAACGACTCATAAGGAAATTGGCATAAGAGTAGAGATAACTTTGTCGATATCCAGTAATATTACAAACAAACCTAAAGTGAATACACCGTAAGTTTTATTTTCCTTCACCAAGGAGGATATTTAAAAAAAATACAGAATTCAGTATTTACATCAAAATGGTATGTGTCATTGGAATAACACTGATACATCAATCTATAACAGTGTAACAGTTAAAAACAGTTCTAATTCATAGAAGTGTTTTATGTGTTTCACGTAAACGTTACTGACGGTATAGTAATGACTCTTACCAAAACCAATCCAATATGTAAAACTCTATCAAATATGTAAAACTCTATCATTTGTCCACTTCACCTTTCAACAGAAATATACACAGAATGCTTGATTATTGCATTTTATGAATGCTATGACGGCTGATCTTTAATCTTGTAAATTTGGGCTGTATTTTGATATGTTCCCAGGGGCGTCTATCCACTTTTCAATTTTGTATTTTTTTTTTCGGAGGGGGGGGTGAAAAAATGTCGACAATTTTCGCTAATACACCGTGCAATTTATAAAAGATGGAACTACATGTAGGATTACAGTTCATTTTAATGACATGAAGTATGA
This sequence comes from Eucidaris tribuloides, assembly GCA_001188425.1. Classification (NCBI taxonomy): domain Eukaryota; kingdom Metazoa; phylum Echinodermata; class Echinoidea; order Cidaroida; family Cidaridae; genus Eucidaris; species Eucidaris tribuloides. Next base: position 111,071 of record JZLH01S0516383.1, read on the forward strand.
AGGACGTATTACACTGAGCTGAAATTTAACACACATTCATATTTTCCAAGTTCCTAAATTCTGCCAAGTTTAACAGGCTATTGTTTTTCTTTAAAGGCGACATTGATTTTTGGATGGTGAGTAAGAACATATGTCATTATGTGAGAAACACGTGTATTAAACCTGTTGCTTTAAGCCCTGATCACAATGCCGTAACCGTTACAATAGGTGTAAATAACAAGTGGCGTGGTCCAGGATACTGGAAGTTAAACAATTCTTTGATGTGCATTCCGGAATACAAGCAGTCAATTCGTGCTATTATTCATAAAGCTAAAAACTCAGTTTATCAAGGTGAATGTGTAACCATTGCCTGGGATCTTTGTAAACTGATAAATAAAAGAATTTACAATGGTGTTTCCAAAAACACTGAAGAAAAAAATGAACAATTCAATTAACAATCTTGAACAAAGATTTGATCACTTGTCAAACAAAATGCCAAAAAGCGAGAAAGATGAAATTGAACTAAACGAAGTAAAACGTTCAATAGAGGGGTACTATAGGAAACAATGTGAAGGAGCCCGAATAAGAGCACGAGTTGATTTCTTTGAAGAAGGAGAAGTCAATAAAAAGTATTTCGAAGAAGAAGAGACACGTAACGCAGAAAAAAAGTCAATTACGGGAATGAGGATAGGAAAAAAAATAGAAACAGATAAAGAAAGGGTCATTAAACATATTGTAAAATTCTATTCTAATTTGTACAAATCAAAGTCTATTGAACGAACAGCTATCACTGAATATCTCAGCCAAATTAATAATCCTATTTTAGATGAAGACGATGCAAATTTTTGTGAAGGTCTTATTACAGCAGACGAATTGTCACACGCCTTGAAAAATATGAAGTTAAATAGAAGCCCCGGAAGTGACGGTCTCACTGTCGAGTTTTACCGAGAATTCTGGGAGGATGTCAAATGTCTTGTCTTAGAATCATTAAATGTTGGATATAAAAAAGGTAAATTCATGTATTCTCAAAGAAAGGGTGTCATTACACTTTTATTTAAAAAGGGAGAACGAGAAGATATCAACAATTGGCGTCCAATTACTTTACTTAATGTAGATTATAAGTTACTTAATGTAGATTATCTAGGTGGCAGCTGTAATAGCTAACAGGTTGCAAATGTATTCGCCGAATATAATAAAATGAAGACCAAGTTTGGATATGATTAAAGGAAGAAATAGTGTTCCAAATGCACGGATGATCCAAGATTATTATAGATTACTAGAATTGACTGGAACATTAAAAGGAATGCTGTTGTTCATTAGATTCTATATAAGGCTTTCGATTCCGTTAAGAGATGGAGAGCTTTGTAGGATGCATGCTGCGTTAGTTTCGGATATTAAAAGAAATGTTCAGAAAATGGTTTGCAGTATTGTATTCAGATAATATTCAAATTCTATATTAGTTTAATACGGTCATTTATCTAGTGCTATTTTTCCAACCCGTGGATGTGGCGACAGGATGCCCCTTGATCTGCACTTCTTTTATACTTGCAATTGAAGTTGTGGCCATAAAATACGAGATGACAAAATCAGTTAAATCGGAATTGCGCATTAGAAGCATGAGATGAAGAAATTAAAAATCTTGCAATTGCAGACGATATGATCACTTTTATCGAAGAACGAAGTGTCGGGTAGCATTATAGCATTAAACATATACGAAATTTCTGCGAACCGTTTCGCGGAGTAACCTTAAATTAGTAACAAACGCAAGCGATGTGGTTAAGACCGAGAGAAACCGTGAAAATTTGATATGCAAATAATTCTTCGGGAACAAGATTTAAGTTAAATCTTTGGTATATATTTTTCAAAAAATGACAAGTCAAATTATGAATTTAAATTGGTCTAAAGGACATAAATTTTGAAATTAAATGACATTTTGAGATTTAATACAAGCTGCAGAAATCTGTATCATAAGGTAAAAATCTTGTTTTTAAATTACACGTGGTTATCCAAATTGGCTATACACGCTCAGGTTGTATTGTTGCCCGCGATCACTTTTTGAAGGAGCTAGATGAATAGTGAATTGTTCAGATTTTCTATGGGGAGAAAAAATTAGCAAAGTCAAGAAGAAAAAAATGTATAGAAACGTACTACAATGTGGTGGGTCATGAAAATGATTGACGGGTAAAATTACATCTTTACAAGTAATGCTGTTTGAGATGGATTGTCGATTTCTTGAACGATACTCGTGGAAAATGGAAACAAAAATGTTTCAGTATTGGTTTCGATAGAGTTGGAGCCACAAATATTTGTGCTTAATTGCATAATTTTGATCCAATATAATATTTTCAACGTTTAACAGACTAGAAATTCCGCCTTTTCATGAAAATTGTTATATGAATATTTTCATGGAAGAGAAAATTGTATGTAATAAAAATGTTTGAGGAAGGAAGTGACGAAATTTGTAAAGAAATACTCTGGCTCAACACAAATATCAGATTAATAAGGTAAAATGTTATTTCTCACAAAATGGATAAAATCAAATATAATATACGTTGGAGATATTGTAAATAGAAATGGTTTTATTACGGTGAAATGAACTGAAAGAAAAATTAATTTTACAAGATGGTTGTTTCTTATCCGAGTATGCATGTGCATTGAAGCATTACCCAAAGTGTGGATTAGACAACTGAAAGCTAACAATGTCCGCTTATTTACATCTTTTAAAATCAATACTTTAAATGTAAATCTTTTAACTTCATTCAATTTGCGAGTAATTTATCCAATTACAACCAAAAATATTTATTCTGAGATGCTGAAACTAAACACAGAGCCATCAAGAGCACAACTATTCTGGAAGAAATGTTTGAAAGTAAACGAAACAGTGGACTGGAAATCTATATGGTTATTCAAATTAAAACATGTCCAAGTAGCAGTCTTATACAATTCAAACTTTAAATTTATGTATAATATTACCAATTCGAAAAATCTATACGTTGGAAGATTAAAGAAAGTAGTCTGTGTACTCTTTGTAATGAAGAAGGCTCAATATACATATTTATTTCAAATGTCAAGCAATATTTTCATTTGCAATATGTTGAAATTTGATAAGGAAAAATATTAAACTCTGAATGCATTCAATTTAAGTTTGAAATATATTGTGTATCAGATATAACTATGACACGAATAATGGTCTTATAGACCTCGTCCTTAATTATGCTTGTTTTGCAATTCATAAAGATATGGGTAACAAAAAATGACCAACGCAAATGATTACACTCATTTCAGAGAACAATTTCCGAGCGTTGATTAAAACTAGATACGAGATAGAAAACAACAAGAAGAAACAAAAATTATTTGCAAACCTAGAAAAGTGGAAAGAAATTTTGTCACACATATAAAAAAAATTTGTTGTGTTGTTTTACTTAATTACTTGTAGTACTTTTCATAGATTTAAAAAAAAAAGTAAATTGTTATGAGAAAAAAAAATCATGATTGTAATGTAACGCCATAGAAAATGTATTGTGTTTATCTATAAGTTTGATGGAAATAAATGAAAATACATCAAGAAACTATTAAGTGAACCCCCTCCCCACACCCCACTGTTCCTTACCTCTGAGAGATCAGTCTAGGCCTGTCTCTGATCTCAGATACATGTACTGCCCCCTCCCACCCCTACACCCCCCCAAAAAAATTCCTTACCTCTGAGAAGATGGTCTGGGCTTTGATGTATTTATCTTGTCCACCCGATTTCAACAAGGAACTTTTCCCTAGTGACCTCCTCCCCCCCCCCCTTTTACACCCCCATTGTCTCTCACCTCTGAGAAGTCAGTCTGGGTCTTGTTGAGTCCATTTTGCCTGTCTCTGCCCCCACTTCCTTACCAGCAAGGTATTGTTTCCCCTTCCTCACACCCCACTGTTCCTCACCTCTGAGAAGTCAGTCTGAGCCTGGTTGAGTCTCTCTTGACTGACTCTGATCTCAGCAAGTAACTGTTCCCACCTCCCCCATCTCATCAACCCCTCCCCCTCCCCATACCCTCACTGTTCCTCACCTCTGAGAAGTCAGTCTGAGCCTTGTTGAGTCTATCTTGCCTGTCTCTGAGCTCAGCTAGATACTTCCCTCCTCCCCCTCCCCCACACCCCACTATTTCTTACCTCTGAGAAGTCAGTCTGAGCCTTGCCGATTATCTCTCGCCTGCCTCTGATCTCAGCTACATACTGCCCTCCTGCCCCTCCCCACCCCATACTCCAACTGTTCCTTACCTCTGAGAAGTCAGTCTGGGCCTGTATCTGATCTCAGCTAGGAACTGTTCCCACCTCCCCATCTCATCTACCCCCTCCCCCTCCCCAACATCCCACTGTTCTTACCTCTGAGAAGTCAGTCTGAGCCTTGTTGAGTCTCTCCTGCCTGTCCCTGATCTCAGCTAGCTGCTGGCGGTACCAATCCTTGGCAAGTTCTACGGCCTCCAGTCCCTGTAGGATGGTGTCTCTCTCTTGCTCCAACTCCTTCATTCGTTTCAACTAGGCAGGAAAGGGAAACAAAAGGAGAAAATAGACTTCTTTGCTACAACTTTTTGTTTCAACAAGATCAGATATTAAACAGGGAAACGAATGAGGAAAAATAGATAACATAACATCCCAGTCGTTTACTACATTATCAAAGTGTCTCCTACTGTGTAATAATACTGTGTAATAATATTGTTCTCTGAGTGAACTTGTGACATGAAATACATCAATGTTTACAAATCTTGTTTAAAATCTTTCATGACATGATCATGTTGTATTGTACTAGTCATAAGCAGCAAAGATGAAAGTAGAATTAGTATTGGTAGCAGTGGTAGTAGTAGAATAGTATTAGCACCAACAGTAGCAGTAGTAGTAATAGTAGTAGTAGTAGTAGTAGTAGTAGTAGTAATAGTAGTAGTAGTAGTAGTTATAGTGGTTTTGTAGTTTTGTAGTTGTTGTTGTAACAGGTAATCAGTGTTATGGTATAAGATGTGGTAATCAACTATATGGCAATACAATACTTAATTTACAATCAATGAATGGCAGCATTTGTATTGCCATTAAGTTACAAAAGTGTACACAATATAAATTAAGATTTTCATGAAACTGGCTCATTAATTAAGGCAGAAATTGTCTGATTTATTCCTGGTAAAATTTACTAGTTGGGTAATGTTGACATGATGTGCTACAGAGAATGGGGAAGGGAGAATCCAATTAAAAACATCAGCAGATTCAGCACCAACCATTCATTTTATAGTTGTTCACCTTTCAAACATTCTATCATCTAGATGTGATAGTTTCTGAAAAAAAAAACTTGAAGTGTGAATTCAGTCAAGACCAAGAACTAAACTACAATAAGATATTTCGGGCTGTGAAGGATGGAGAATGCATGTTATATTGAAATTAAATTGTCTCCAACAAGTTAAAGGTAAATGACATAATTGGGGGCTGAAACTATTCTAGAATCAAGTAAACTGTGCAAGGATTCTACTGTAAAAAAATTGGTAGTCAAAAGTTGACTCGTTCTAAAGTAACTCCCATCTTTGTTACTTGTGACAGACAAATTCCTTGTGTAGGGGTCTACGGCATGTATTTTTTCGGGGCTCGAGAGAAACAAAATGCTAGTATGTTTATGCTTGATTAGGCTTAAGTAAACAAACTTAAGACAAATCCTTCCAGTCAGAAAATAAACTCCAGCTGGTGTATCCATGGCATTGATATATCTTTCAACCATTTTGGTGCCACAAGCATTTGTTGTTTCTCCTAATCATGTCACTTTCACTGTCAGGTATGCATTACCAGTACAACATTTTTCATCAGTGGGTACCCTTCATTATTTCAGACACAGTATTGACTGTCAAAATATTGGTTTTCTTGGTTTGAGAAAATTCTTAACTTGAAGTATCGGTACTGTGGTCACTGAACTCTTGTAGGGGGGTGGTAGGGGGTCCAAGATCACTGACTGCTAGGTAATTGACTTCTGTATAACTGACCGCCACTGGGGTAAATAACCAGTGTCCACACCACCGGTCAAGCCACCGAACAAAAGGGACGCATAATCAGATGGGGCGTTTAAGTAATCAGCTGTGCGTCCTAACAAACAGCACACGGACAAAGGGGACCATTCATGCCCAGTCTCGTCGACTTCTAAGAACAACACTCCAAATGTCACATGGAAACAAAACGAGGCACCGCTTTTCAAAAAAAGCGGCCTGTTTGTTTGGATGCATCAAGGCCCCGAACTCAGCTGGATCGGAACACTTCTACCTCATTAATAATACAGACCTACAAGCATGCTGTATTGATTTTGGTTTTGCAGCAACCTGGCGTGACAATGGAGGGAAAAAAGGCGCATCGATCCGATGCGCTGTCTGGATACTGGAAGAAGTTTTGTCTGCAAGATTTTTCCCCTGATATGATACTGATGTGGAAGCACGCCAATATTGTGCAATGATCTTTTATGTACCTCATATTTCTTGAGGGCGACCTTGATTTAATCAAAACGGGATGAAAACCACACCTGGGACAAACAACTTGTGGGCCTGTGTGCATGCCAACATGAAAACATTTTGTAAATACTGTATTTCAGTGACCATGGTTGGGTCTGTAGGTGTTTATGGTTCATTGTTTTACCCAAATATTTCAGTCTTGAGACTTGCCCCCGTTCATGTCTAGACATGCCTCTTGATGTCCTCATAATGCCATTTCATGGTAGGAATTAATTTTTATTTTTTAAGGACGATTTTTAAATGAGCATTGGGGCTATTATTGAATTTCATGGGGCTCTTCTTGAATTTTGGGGGCTGTAACGCACATGAACAAGCATGCAAAAGTGGTTTCTGAGCGAAATTTTGAAGAAACTTGAACAGTTTTTCAATTAATTTTTCAATTATATGTTTGATGAAAACGGGTGTGAACTTTCCTAAAATTTCTGTAGTAAAAGATGAGGGTGACTCTGAAGAAAATGGTCGCCCAAAGAATTTTTTAAAGGTATTTTAATGGGTGATTTTGACTTAGCCAAGGGCGAAATCGCCCGTTGCCATGGGGTATTTCCTACGCTAAATCATTTTATATGTTACATCTTAATTTTACAGCTCATAACTTTTCTTTTTCTAATTTATGAATACCAACATCTATAATGTTCATAGATTCATATGTTATATATATTTATATGTTACATCTTAATTTTACAGCTCATAACTTTTCTTTTTCTTCTTCTAAATACCAACATCTGTAATGTTTAGAGATTCCTGTGGTATGTTTTTATATTTAAGTGAGATTGATTAGGTTCATTTTATTTTATTCTCTCACATCATTGATATATTGATGACTGGAAATTTTGCGACAACATTGACTTAGCAGTAGATGACAGGTTCGAGTCCCATCGGTTCTTTTTGCTGACATGTGTGTTGAAAATTATATATCAGGAGTTGTGATCTTTTAAAAAAAACAGAAAGTGTCTTATGAATAAGTCTTTTAAATTGTTGATTACATTTCAAAACAATGCAAAAAAGGAAAGAGCAAGTTTATAATTTTCATTTGAAAGTCTTTAAATCTACGAACTGTTATATGTAACAAAACTCAATCTGGATTTGACGAATTCAAATTTATAATGTACACACCCACAAACATACAATTACACACACACACACACACACACACACACACACACACACACACACACACACACACACACACACACACACACACACACACACACACACACACACACACACACACACACACACACACACACACACACACACACACACACACACACACACACACACACACACATACATCTACACAGTCACATAAACATACACTTTACACAGTCATAAACACACACACATAAATATACACACACATGCACACAAAAACATACACAAACAGGCATGTAAATATAAACACACCTACAAAAAACATAAACATATCCACAAAAACAAACACATGCACACAATATCACTATATACAATCATACAGCAGAAGGAAAAAAACAAGTATGTGTAACAGACATATAATCCACACATAAGAATCCAGTAAGTGACAATGCAGTCCTAACCTTGTGGTTGATCTAGATTTGAGGTGTCTGTCTCGATTCTTACAACTTCTGGACCATGAAGGGCTAGGGTATTGGAGTCAATCAAGGTCAAAGGAGATAATCTGTATTGTGCACTGTCCTCAATCAGAGGAATTAAATTAACGAAGGTAGTGTTTTTGATTAGTGAGGGTGAGTGTAATCTCTTTAATCTGTCACTGTAGAAAGGGAGCAATGGATGATATGATAGTGTGCCAAGGCATGATCTCTGGAAGTGAGTTACAGACACCATACAGTGTGACCCAAAATGAATGCAACACCTGTGATTACTAATTTCTTCAACATCATCACCAAAATGTCCTCGTTCTTGGTTTTGCTGATTAGAACATTCTCTTTCCAACAAAATGATACCACGGTCATTGATTTTTAGCACAGCGTTTGGATCCTAGGGCCGTTTTTCTGAGGCAATGTCAGTTATTATCTTTCCCATTTTTTCAACTCCACCGATCCTCGGAACACTGTGATATTCTTGCGTCGCAGCGTGCCATAAAATCAGCTGGGCACTGCATATACGCCAAATTCTCGATATTGTCTTCATTTTCATCACAGCAAGAGCATTCCTGCCGTTTGTCTGCATATGGCACGTGGTAACAAATAAATATTTCGGTACTCCAAGGATCAGTGAAGTTGAAAAATTAGGAAATTTGGGAAATGACATTGCCTCAGAAAAATGGCCCTAGGATCCAAACACCTTACTAAAAATCAATGATCAATGATCATGGTATCGTTTTGTTGGACAAAGAATGTTCTGACCAATGAAACAAAAAACAAATTAGATTTTGCATGTAGAAGAAATAAGCGATCACAAGTGTTACATTGTTTCTGGGCCACCCTGTATAACATTGTGTAAGCCCCATTTAAAAAGAAATTGTCGAACTTTGCTGATATGAGTCTGACAGTGTTTGAATGGACAAACAAACACCCTAGAACACAAAAGTTCAGACATTTATGCTGTCACTCATAAAATACATGTATGTACATATCGGCACATGAATTATTGTCAGCTGACAGAATTCTGCAACAATACAGTCTACAGGGGAAAACTAGAATAGTCGCTCAGTGATTTTCACTTTTTAAAAGCACTTAAAGACACTATATAACATTGTAGAAGCCCCATTTAAAAAAAAAATTGTCAAACTTTGCTATCTGACATATCTGACAGTGTTTGAATAAACAAAAACACAAAACTTCAGACAGTTATGCTGTAAAAAATGCACAGAAAAAATCAGCACATGAATTATTCTCGCTGATGGAAAATATGTGATGCAGCAGTCTATGGGATAGACTGGAAAGGTCGCTCAAGGATTTTCACTTTTTAAATGCACCTAATAATAATAACTGGATAACAAAGAAAAAATGTACAAACATGAAATTTTCACAGCAGAAACTCTAACCAGTATACTTGATACTAGGAGTTGAGGACTACTGCCAATCTTGTCATTTCTGTTTAGACTCTTCTCCATAGATTGAGTATTCATTTTATTGTTACCTTTTAATTTGACGAGTTGTATACAATTTAGTCTTTGGGTTGCAAGATACAGTTTTTAATAAACTGGACAATTAACCGTGTACACACGGAATTCATCAAATATTGTACATTCTAACAAATTGTACTGCACGTATAATCTTTTTTTTTTGGGGGGGGGGGTTAGCTGTGATCATCCAATATATTCATGAAAAGCTTCTCTCCTGCATCATCCCCTTTTAGTACATAAAAAAAGAAACAGTGTATACATGTAGCTGTAGATGACATGCAGCTTTTATCACTGAGAACTGCTTTTAACAGATTAGAAAAAGGTGACAATAACAATGCCATTTTAAAGGCATCACTTTTTCATTTAATTCTTTTACCCATTTTCAAACTGGCACAAATCCTTCTCGTTTTCAGTTTCAGACACAATTTAACTCGTAAATGGCCTTAGGCACCTGTTTAATACAACAGTCGCGTCTGTTGTACCAACTTCTAGCTAAAGATGCCTACAGACTTTCTTCACTTCTCTTCTGGTTTTTTCACTTGTTTATGGCCCAGGGGGACCTCTGCACATCCAGTCCTCACTCAATAATAGCCGGTGCATCCGCGGCCAGCGTCCCCAAAGCTGAGGCCATTGTCTGATATTGATCCACAGCGGTGCGCTCAATTAACGGTGACTATAAAGGGTGGAAGACGCTTCCTGTATGGTAACATGAGATGAGACTAGATTACGACGCTCCATTTGTTGTGTGGCCAATCGGCCCGACCCCGAGTTGGGATCCGACCAACGTGGGTGAAATTCACATATATATGAAATTATTCATTGATTTTAACAGTCAAAACAGAAAATATGACTTCACAAGCAAATCATCATTAGTTGGTGTAACCATGGTGCAACTGTGTCAGCTCAATTAGTAGTCAACGAGCCATGTCAAAAGCTACTGAAA
>JZLH01S0516572.1:19533-40317 GCA_001188425.1 Eucidaris tribuloides
ACACAGTAAGTCTATGGGAGGAAATGGGCAGGTGAATCCAGTCAACTTACGATTTTCACTTTTTTAAAAGCACTAATTAATCATTTTGAAATACAATTTTTTCAGGGCTCCATTTTTAGACCTTATCAGAGACACTTGGAGCATGGAGGATTACATAGCTCACATTTTTAAATGTGGCCATTGTTAGCCTGTGGCTTTAAGTTGTTGGGTGTAGCAATGACACAACAATGTCAAACATTTGGACCCCAGATTTATAAAGTCATCCATGACATACGAGGAAATAATACTTGTAGGTACTGACGTCATAAGGATTAAAAATGATTGACTATTACACTGTTAAGATCGTAAAGTTAGCTACTAATCGACAATTGTACAAATATAAATATGTCAGTAAATGAAAAAAATAATATACGCAGTAACCTATTTTTTAATAAACCATGTTCTCAAGATGGACAAACATGTTCCATATTGCTCCTGTTAACTGCTGTAATCAAGGAATTAAGTTAGTAATAGTATTGTGACATACATTTATTTCTCATAATAGAATGATTCTCAGCTATCCAGTAGGCTTCGAACATATTTTGAGAATTTTCTGGTATAGTATGAGGTGTTGAGCTTCTATATAAATTGATTTTCAAAAGTGTAACTCACAATGTCATTAAGATTGAAAAACAATGCATTAGTTCTGAGGCATTTGGTTTTCTATGTCCTTTCTAGCATTGCATCCTAAATATAACCACAGTGTATTGTCTTGTAACTTAACAGGTTTGTTGTTTGTTCAAAATTGTTTAAGGGGAAATTATCTACTAATTAAAAATACGCCACTGTCAAAATCCTCCCAAATATCACTTTTGTTTGTATTGATTTTGAAACAAGGTCAAAGAGTTTACTATTTAATGACACAAGATCAAATTGGGCAAATGCAAAGTCTTGACTTTGATCAGTGTCAATGAACATGAGAACTGGACTAGAAGAACTAAAAAACCTCAATATCTAACAGGCTTGGAAACCAATCACCTGTTAAGGCTGATGCACAAATTTTAGAACTTAAGTTTGGCGAAACTTGTCACAAAAACTGGCGTCAATCTGGTTCCAGTTTACGATGGAGCCACCTTAACTCATTTTTTTGGTAGAGAGAAAAAAAAAATGTTAGTTAACCGTCCAGTAGTACAACGTTTAGAAACCAGTTAGTTGAAGGAAGCTGCATAACCCTTGGCAACCCTGAGACATGACAGAATAGGCTGTGATTGAGAAAAAAATCTAAATAAGATGAATCAAGAAGATTAATGTAGGATGGTGGTACATCTCTTGAGCAGTGGACGGTATGGGTATACCTCGTATTTGATTATCTGATCTTATAATCAGCAAAGACACACGAATGGGTTGCGTGGTATACTGATCTGATACCAGCAAAGAGACACGATAGGGATGGTGCCTGGGTAAACCAATGCTGGAAAAAAGCAGAGAGAATAAAACTAAGATAGGAGGGTAACACAACACAACTGAGAAACAATTTTGGGGTTTATTAACAGCAATCGTAACATACATTGTTGTGCTCAATTTGAGAATCTGTAAATATCATAGTTGACTAATGTTTGTATTTTTCTAAAGATCATGATATTCATCTTCTTTTTTGTGGGAAGGGGTGGGGTTAGTATATAATACACGGCCAGTGACTTCCAGTATCTCCGTAAATTGTTGAATCCTTATCCATGTTAGCAATCGGTTCAGAAATTTCTGGAAAATATATGCCATAAGTATATCATTTTACAAAATTAATCATGAGATGACAACAAACAAACGTGAAGATTATTTTTGTTTATTTTTGACCTGATATTATATTTACAGATTGAATTCAACACACATTAACCATTCTTCTCCACTTAACCTGCAAGATATGCATAATAGAATATCACCACACAATAAAGCAGAAGAGTTAAAGACCATCATGTGCAGAGAAACACTTCAAAACCTGTAAAAGTACATAAAGCTTTTTTTGTTTTTTCATTGTATGAAGGAATGCTGAATTTTTTTCCAATAATCAAAAGATGAGTGATTTGAATATGAGATGAGAAAAAAAAATGAAAATGATGATTGTGAAACCAAGAAATGGAATCCTATAAAATATGAGCCACTTTAAAAAATATGAAATGTATAGATGAATGGATGAATATGAACTATATTCTAAAAATATAAAATTTTATTTAAGAATCCCACCAGACTTAGATAAAAGTGAGAATTTATTCCTACACCCAGTTACCTGGGTTTGTTTTCCATCTCAGTGGAACAAAAACACACTGGCAAACTAAGGAATTTTCTAGTACATATGCAGTATGCCCACATTCAATACAACATATATATCGCTGGATACATATCATTGCTTTCGACTTATGTGATGTGTTGCAAGCACACACCCACACAATGATGTGGAAGCAAACCTTTGCTCACATGCTTAAGACATCATGTACAATTGAGTAACATTTGCACTAACCACTTAAGAGTAATGCCTGAGAAATGCATGGTTATTATCTTTTTATTTTTTATTTTTTATCCTTTTACGCTTGGAATGCCTAAATAGAAGACATGACTTTGACAAACGGCAGGGATATTTATTCAATAAAATTATTCCTACATGCCTGAATACTTTCATGTTCACTGGTGTATGATTTAATAACAGAAAAGAGGGTCAATGTTTAGGGAATATGGTAGAAAGATCAAATTTCCAGTTGAATGCAAGTAATGTTTCTTGTGCAAATTCCACGGAATGTAACAATTGAAATCTACCAGCCTTGAGTTAACGTCATGGGAGTGATATGTAATGACAACATATTTTAAAGGCCACCATAACAGGAAACTTAAAGAACTATAAATAAAACCTGATATGCAGCTTGCTTCTGCATGGGAAGAAAATGTGTAAAAAGCCCTTTGTTTGGTCTTAGAATAAATTAATACTTGATAGCATTGTAGCATGCTTTAAACAGGTTGAGAGAGATCTTAAAATATTACATGGTCAAAACTGCAAATATCATGAAAATTAGTATGAGGAAAATAAATGAGGATGATCTATTTATGAGAAAGAATTATAACTCTAATTTTAGATGGGTCCTTGGGATCATACGCAACATATCCTCTTGTCCAAAATATGGTGTTGAAGCTTCCAAACATTCTTAAAATTCTATTCACAGACATGATTAATCTGATTTTTAATTTATCTTCTGTTTAGATTTTAGGTTGGACGTTGAGTCACAAATATTGTAAATCTTTCATTGCATTAAAAAAATGTTGAAAATAATTAGAAAACAGTTCACCAAGAGGCAAAAACATGTTACTTATACAAAGAATTCTCAGATTTTTTATTATTTTATTTATTTTTTTTATTTTTTTTGGGGTTGGGGGGGGGGTGGGGAGACTTCTTTGTTTCTATGTTTTACCATGCATAAAACTGAGATCTGAAATGAACAGAGTGCCAGATATTTAAAACAATGTTAGTCTCTTGATGAAATTATTACGTCTCAGCTATTTCACTCTTTTACGCACACTTCTGAGCAATAAATGTATGAGTACCACTAAACTATCGGTCAGTCTAAGATTTTAAGAGCACAGCAAAAAATTAGCCACACACACTATTCTGAGAAGAAAAAATTCAAAGCAAACCAAAAGTTAGTAATTCATTCAAAAGTACCTGTTTCATATACGGACAGCTTCCGGTTTTGGTTTGAGGTATTGGTGATGTGAAATCTTTTAGCTGCTGCGAAAAACCACACACCAAAATTAGTCGATTAGGGCAAAAAGAAATGATTAAGATGAATGATTAATGCAATTGACCATGATTATCTTTGTTAATTGGATGAAATGTAATGCATATATGTTTCATAGTAAAAACGAACCCCCCCCCCCCAAAAAAAAAAAAAATAAATAATAATAAAATAAATAAATAAAAATAAAAATAAATAAAAAATAAATAAATAAATAAAAATAAATAAATAAATAAAAAATAAAGATTAAAAAAACTTTGACTATCTAGGTATTGGTAACTATTTTAGTCTGAATATACGATTTAAGGACACTGCCAAAAAAGCCAGTATTTGGTTGGAATTTAAGCATATGCACATAAAGGTCATCACGACTAAGTTGTAAAATGTACTGATAGATACACTAATTAAGTCTTCATCTAAGCTACTGTAATAATCATGTATGCACAAGATGCGCTTCAGAATGTACAAGTGCAGGTATTCTGTCAGCAAATCTTACAAAGTTTTTTCTAGAGTCCTCCATCATAACACAAATAGTCACTCTGAAAAGTCTAAGGACCTATCCCACTTTTCAAACATCTATGCTATCATGGGGGCATTCAGGACATCTACTAACTGAGGACTGGCTTATACTATTATAAGCCAGTAATGTTAGCCCCCAATGCTTTCCTGCAGAAAATGAATTAATTTTCTTATTCTTTTCCTTTCTTTCTTTTTTATTAACAAGCAATCTCATTTTTTTTTGGTCAATTTTACCCACTCTACATGTTTACAAAGAATTTTGTTTCAGTCAAGCAATCAAATTACTAGATGTCTCCAAAACTAGCCATAAAAATACTATTCAAATGGAGTTTAAAAAGGAAGTAATAAGATGACCAGGATGATGATACTGATAATGATAATGATGATGATGACAATGATGATGATGATGATGGCAATGATGATGATGACAATGATGATGATGATGATAATATAGATAATGATGATGTTGATAAATAATGCAGGTTTTCATCGCTGAATGGAAAATGAGGTTGAAGAAAATGGCATCTGCAAGACAAAAACTTCCAGCACAATGAGTTTAAATTCCAAGACAGTAACACATCTGCCAGTACCACAAAATAGACAGTCATCTTTAAAAGAATTAGAATCTTCATCTCTGTGTTTGCAACATGTCCGCCATGATTCCAGAGGTGAAACAGTACTTGCTTGTTCATCAGGTTTCAGTCAACATACTTGGTACCTGCTGGTTGCCTGTCTGAAAAATCAGAAACGGGTTCACAAAAGTCATGTGACATAAACAGAAGCTAGATATGTAAACTTACCTTGTTGATGCTGGTCAGTTCTTCCAAGATGAGTTTCATTTTCAACTGAAATAAAAAAAAATAGAAATTAAATTTGTTCTGTTTTCTTTAACATTATTGGGTTTTTTAATTCATATTACTTTTTTTCATAATTTTACAAGCAATTCAAGGAAGATGTGATAAGTTATAAGAACAATGATCCCTTTCCCTTAAAAACAACAATAACTACCTCTGACATTTGCATAATACAATTAAAGGTAAATGACATGATTGGGGGTAGTCTTCAACTTGGGGTAAAACTATTCTAGAATCAAGTAAACTAAGCAAGGATTCTATTGTGAATTTTGTGTAGTCAAAAGCTGACTCGTTTTAAAATAACTTTTATCAGTATGCCTTGTACCAGACAAATCTATAGTGTAGCTTTCTATGGGGTTTAATTCTCTTGAGCCTCGAGAGAATGTAACTGCTGGTCTGTTCATGCTCAAGACAAATCCTTCCAGGCTGGAGATCCACTCCAGTTGGTGTATATTTGGTAAATTACTGCGTTGTGAGTTAATGTAAAAAGATGTTTTATGGCTGTTCAGATTTCTCTGCATAGCTTATTACAGAAAACATGAACAGTCTAGAAAACCATGATAATTTCCAGGGGTACTCTAATAACCCATAGCTATAATTTAATACAAGTTATAGCACAATCAATTCACATAAAGTTTCATGATGTATGCAAATAGGAGTGCCCGACTATATTATAACATTATTAAACATGGGACAATTAATTCTGAGGTGAAACAGACAATTTTCCGCACATATCTCTCAATTTCAATCATGCACTAACATCACATTTTTAATTTGTCATATATTAACCACAGCACTAGAAATATAATCGTAACTTCACATCATAATTAATAATGAATACAACTGAATTTGTATCTAAACTAATCAGCTTATAACACAGCAATACGTAAGTGAATGAATAATGTATGTTTGCATTCTACTAACTGTCTGATTTGTTTAGTGATTCCATTTCTGACGGGGTTCCCACGATGTTCTTGTTCATGGATTTCATCATCATCTCGTCTGCCCATAGGTCAGGGGGATTCCCCTCCACCTGGGTGGTATTGGTGGCCGTTATTGCCTTGCCGTTGGATACTGCTTTATAGCCCGTCAGCTCTCTGTGAGGAGAAGCAAAGATACAGATAAGAGATATAATAAGATAAAGATTGGTACAAGTGACCTGTCCCCACAAAATTTGTGGTCTTTTAATTAACATTCTTCATTTCATTTCTAAATTTAAAGTAATTGACATACAAATTTATCAACAAATAATTGAATGTATTTGTTGCATGGTCTCAAATTATAGAAATCTAAGCTTTAGATTTTTTTTATTTTTATAATTTGGACAAGGTTAATTCTTTAAAAATAAATTTGGTTCCTGAGTGGAGCTTTATAAGGATAGGAGAGAAAATGATTCTCAAAGAAGCACAATGTTAAGAGCAGTGATCCTACTAAGATTGCAAAGGGCACATGAATAAAAAAAAACTTCAATGCAACATATATGAAAGACTTGTCAGAGTGAACTGATATTTGATACACTTTCATACAGAACTCAGGCCTCCTATCAGTGGTAAGTTTGAATGCCCTACTTTTAATTTTCATAAATTAATGCTCCTTAATTTATGACATAAGATGTAACTTTAATCCTGATAAGTTTAAACTTCCATGTTTTCACCAAAAATGGACATTTTCAATTGTAGAAAATAGACCCATCTATTCTAAGTCACACAAGAAAATGAGAGACAGATTAAATTAATTACTGATTGATGAAAATGTAGCAAACATGCATACATTTCAATAGATTCATTTAAAGGTCTGTATATGTACAGTTGCCACATTAATTCTTAACATGCCACAGGATTTGAACCTTTATGGATTTTATGTGTATTATTTGGTGCAGATCTGCGACTTTGGCATGTTGAGAGTTGATCAATCCTTTTGGTACTCTGATTACTACATGCACAGACTACAAAATGCTGTTATAATGGTACTGAGAGTTTTAACAAATATGAAACTCATGCTTTTTGCCCTCCTTTCATTACAAGCACTTCTAACAACACATACAGAAAACGTTATTATATGCAAAGTCTACAAAATTATGTTATTATAGTACAAAGAGTTTTAACAAATACAATACGTACGCTTTTGCCCTCCTTTCCTTATAAGCCTTTCCGCAGCACACACAGCAGGGGAAACCGCAACAGCACTTCGTCCAGCACCGCGCACAGTCGTCTTCATCCTCGCAGCAACACGGACAGCACGCTGCGAAGCACGCCCCCAGGCAGCTCCCGCATGGGGCGCAGCACCCGCAGACGTCGTCGCACCAGGCGGCACAGCCAGGGCAGAGGTCGGCGCAGCAGGCACAGCATCCGCATGTGATGCAGAGGAGGAGGAGGATGGCTAGGATGATGATGAAGAGACAGACGGCAGCAATGACCAGCCATAACCACCAGGGGAAGGCCACGTTGCCAACGGGGAGGGCTGAAGTGCCACCACCTGAGGAATGAGAGATAAAAAAATTTCAGCAAAATTATTGCAGAAAGGGGCGAGTGGGTGGGGGTGGCAGAAATAGTGGTTTCTATGTGTAGTCTCCCTTTTTTGTTGTGTTGAATGGATTTTTATCACAGTTTTGTGACCTCAATTTATGTCAAAATACCTAATTGCTGTCTTTCTAATTTTTGCAGGTTATGACATTGTATGGTGTTTTTTAAACATATATGAAGGTGAGAAGTTGTAGGTATTGTTTGTTTTTAAAGTTGGGCAATCATCCTTTTAAACAATAAATAACATTACATACTGGTTAAGTAATCATACTAATATGAGACCATAAAAAATATCAAATATTAACCTTGAAAATTTAGAACTCGTAATAGGTACTATATGATAGTTCATTCACTGCAACAAAATTTGAATGAGAGAATTCTACTTTCCCCTGAATATAAGCTGGGTTTCTGATGAAAGTTTTGAATGTAACTATGTCCCACAAAACATCAAACAGAATGGTGTTAAACTTTACAACCATTATCAAAACCCCATTATTTCATTATTCGGTTTTCAAATATTTATTTCTTAATAGAGTTTGATTTTTTTGTTTGTTTGATTTTGTTGTTGTTGTTGGTAGTGGTAGTGGTGATGTTGTTGGTGGTTTACCATTTGGTGTTACATGCGACACAGGGGCCGATAGAGGTCCTGCCCCTACGGCGTTCACAGCCACCATCTTGAAGTAGTATCTTGTGTTTGGGTCGAGATTGTGGACCACAGTACTGAGTGTCTCTCCATCTATATTCGTCTGTAACCAAGCACTGTCATCCAAGGTGACATCATCAGAGTAGTACAGTCTATATCCTGGTAAAGAAACCCAAAGCATTGTTGTTCATTAACTCTTAAATGCACAATTCAACAACAACCACAGTTTACAAAATCTGAGCTACATAATTCTCCATGCTCTAAAAGTCTTTGATAAGGTCTAAAAATGAGGAGATTCAGATCTATAACAAAGGGGGAGGTCTCAGTGACTAACCATCTGTGACCATATTGATGAAAAGATCTGAATTTTGTGCACAAAGCAGTTTTGCCTTTGCTCATTTAAAATGTTTGTAATTCGATACTCAAGGCTTATTTATTACAAATAGGGTATCAAATGAAAGGGTAATGAATTATCTTTGCGATGACGTATTGCAATAAACAAAATTATTTATTCCTAGTGGAATTTGGGTTCTGCTTTTTTATAAACAATCTGTATATTATTGATACTCATTAAATACAAAAACATTGTAAAAGTTCTTCATCATCTGACACCCAGACTTACTTAAAATGTCACCGTTGGCATGTAATGGAGGCTGCCAACTGACACCAAGAGCTGTTGAGGAGTTGGCAATATTCTTGATGGTTAATTCTTGAGGCGCCGAGTCTGGTACTGTAAATAAATTGAGACAAATATTCATTAAAACAATACTATGTTTTTACCATTTGCTTAGGACTGCCAATATGATGACATAAATGGTAACCCTGGGGTCCCAAATATATACATCCACCATTCTTGAATTATTTAGTTATTTTTCAGTGTTGTACCCGTAGTTACTAAATTATCTAAAATATATTTTGTGTAGTGTGCTTTTTCAATGTTGAAAAACGCTTTTGCAAGTGGTCTTTTGCAATAGTACCAACTTCACTGTCATTTTCACTGGAATTTCTGTCAGTTTATGTCTGGTACTGTAAATAAATTGAGACAAATATTCATTAAAACAATACTATGTTTTTACCATTTGCTTAGGACTGCCAATATGATGACATAAATGGTAACCCTGGGGTCCCAAATATATACATCCACCATTCTTGAATTATTTAGTTATTTTTCAGTGTTGTACCCGTAGTTACTAAATTATCTAAAATATATTTTGTGTAGTGTGCTTTTTCAATGTTGAAAAACGCTTTTGCAAGTGGTCTTTTGCAATAGTACCAACTTCACTGTCATTTTCACTGGAATTTCGGTCAGTTTATGTCTATGTGTTGTGCACCATTGTTATAAAACTGTACTGCTAATTGACACAAGAGGGCACTACACAATGGACTATAATAGAGTCCCTATATGTAGAGAGTTGCAACAACTCGCGATTTGAACGCCATTTTGTTTTCTATACAAAGCAACATTACGTAACATTTCTATTCAATTGCGATGAGCACCTGGTGCTGTGAATGGAAAGAATCCACACGCCATTTTGTTTCCTTAAAAAAATGACCTTTTATGTCGCTACTCTCTCTATAAAGGGACTCTAGACGATAATGGTACCTGGGGAACCGTGTGGTGCATCACATGTCAAAAATAGTAATTTTTCATCATCGGTACATGCATGTTTGAACATGAAGAAAAATAACAGGAAGTTTTGCTTGAAACAAAGTGTGTCAATAATTTGTAAAATAATATTTTGTAATTGATAATAATATCTTACATGCTTGTAATGTCTGTGCAGTGGCTACTATGGTGTATTCACTCGCTCTCTGGCCCTCCGTTACCATGACAACAAATTCATACATCGTGTTTGGATTGAGGCCGGTCACAAGATGGTTGGTGTCTGTAGTATTGATGTAGTACTGTTGGCTGTGAATAAAGACATAAAGGATTGATGGCAACAAATCAACATAAACTTCCCATTAAGTTTATATATTTCCTTTGTGTAACCTTTTTTTTATTACTTATATAAAAATATGAAGAAAAGAAGTAACTCAATTATTGGTGAACTCTCATAATTTATTTTCAGAATATTAACCTTCCACATCAAAGCCCAAGTACAGATTTGGTAGATCAGACATTTTACTTGAATCTTTCAGACAGTAAATGAAGAGTGTAGAATAAGAAGTACTTAAGTCACATTTTGACGAAATTGAGTTAGTGATTGTTTTGAAGTCATTACATGCTGGGAAATTTTTTGACAATATTTTGGTCAAGTTGACCCCTCCGTAGCAGGGGTCAGGGGAAGGGTCAACTGGGGTCAAATTTTTAACCTGGCCTAATTTCTTCAAAATGTATCTCAAATTACTCGACTAGTTACAAGGATTAAGACAATATATAATTTATCATGTATTTTGTGCATTTTTGATGAGATATTGGGTCACTTCCGGTCAAGGGTCAAATGAGGTCAAATTTAAAACAACATCCAAATTTGACAAACTGCATATCAAATTGTCCGTCTTATGAAGAACATTCGAAAAATATATACAATTAAGTGTTTTTGACATTCATTTATTTGAGAAATGCATTTGTTTTCCTGAGACCCTTGTTTTTTGTAGAAGAAGTACTTAAGTCCACAATATTGATTATTGATTATTAGAAATCGACAAGTGTGACAATGTTTGTTTTTGTCCTATATTCATCTTTTATTGTGTCAATTAACTTCACCAAGTTTGGATGTACAACTCAAACAAGTGTGATCTGTAGACAAATTTGAAAACTTTGAGCCTTTGTTTCTCAAAAGTAGTATTATGAGACTTCAGTACTTCTTATTCTACAGTCTTCAAATGGTACTGTTGTGATGATGAATATCAGAGCAAAACATCCAACCTACTGAAAAAAGACATATTGAGATGTTTAAATTATCAGTGAGCAAATTTCACTGTGAACATTTTCTTATTTTTCATCAGTCTCTCTGAAATTGAAGTGTTTTAGAGTGTGTGATTTTTCAGAGCACTTACGATATAGGAGTACCTACGAAACATAGTCGCAGAAAAATGGATTTTTCAACATTTACCAAACCTATATGCATTATATCTATATGACTGTAATGTGGCAATTGTTTTATAATGGAAAAGAAAAGATAATCACTGCATTTGAGAAGAAACAAATCCTGGAAATTCATGGAAAAATAAGATAAAATTACAAATAAGAATAGTAAGTAGCAGCAAAACTTAGGATTAGATGACAACTTCAAAAGTACCTTATACCTGAACTGTTGTACTAATGAATCCCCAAAGCACAATTAAACCTAATATGCAAGCATTCCATGATATTTTGCTGATGAGAGTTAAAAATTCTGGGATCATCACTTTGATCCATTTCTTTCTCACCTTGTGTCCATGATTTGGACACAAGGCGAGAAAGTTTGATCACTGTACAAACAAAATTCCCTATTTTTCCCCTGATTTAGGGATTTTCTCAAATTCCTTGACTGCAAAAAGGGAAAGTCAGGTCATTTTCAGGTTGGCTAGGATCCCCAACATTACTCTTACCTTGATGTTTTGCTGCTGTAAACAATAGTGTAATAACGGAGTTCGGGGGAGCGTGGGTTCTCTGGGTTAGGGTCAATCCATTCTAGCTGGACAGCCTCGGATGACCTGGTGTCAGCTGTCAGGCCGTGAGGGGTCTGCATGTCAATAACGACACCTGGGGTGGTCACTGGTCAAAAGAAAAAATAAACAAACATCATGATTATTTATTGTTCTTTGTACGTGAATCTGAAAATGTTACAGCAGTTTGCTGAAGTTTTTGGATGTGTTGAAACCAAATGTGCTTGGTTGTGTTCACTATTTGATCAAAGGAGCACTGTCTTCCATTTTTCACCTGTAGCTTACCAGAACAAGAGGTGGTATGTATTAACTCTATGGGAATTCTAGTATCTCGAGGGAAATGGTTAAATGATGGAGTAGATAAGGTAGAAAGATAAGTATCACTGAAGTCTCAAAAATGTTATTAACATCAATGATAATTAAATGCACAAATCATTTTGCTCCAATTGTATTAAACTACAATTATTTCAATAAATGTAAATGGGACTGTTCCTGGTAAAAACTGCTACCTTTTGTAATTGGCCGGAACAAAGTTTAGGCTGTCTCGATAGTCATGTGGTTCTGAGTCCTGTCTAGTAATCAAGATCATAGCTTCAATCCCCGCCATAGTCGTATTGTGGATAATTTTCACAGTGACACACTACACACCATGGACTCCATGTTTAACATTCATAATGGAATGACTCAATTATATGAATACTTCAATTGTTTTTGAAAGCCCCAACTACCATTTTGAAGACCTTATTCTATTCATTCATTTATTTGTTTACTTATTTATTTAGCTATTCTATGTATTTGTTTATCTTATTTATTCATCTATGTATGTATTTACTTAATTTATTCATTTATCTATAATAATCTAATTATTATGATCATGTTAAAAATAAAATACTGAATACGGAGGAACTGGAAGTTTCCTTGTACTAGTAAATGACGCAGCAATATAAACCAAATATCCATCTTTTGAGGGCTACAATTCCAGGAATAATTACTAGCCCATGAAGCGTTCACTAGCCCCAAACTAACCGAAAAACAAATATCTCTGTAGGCTTGGTGGAGTTGCTTTATCGATTTCCCGGCACCAAAAATCACAATACAAAATACACCAGGGTACCATGAATATAACAGTGGGATACCAGTACCAAATGGTGCACATGGTACAGTCATGGTGCACCAACTTGTATCACATGGTGAAAACAGGTATACAGTGCACACTACGTGGTTCCACTTGGTGTCATAATCAAAGCAACACATGTAGACAGCGTAAGTATATTACGGTGCTGTGTGGTGAAAGACGGTGTAAGGTACACAAACTGTGCAGTGCTGTGGGTAGTCAGTTCCCACAGTAACCACACAGAAAATATATCTAGAAAATATTCTGGACTATTGTTAATTCCTGTAACTTTGAGATTAACAATTCTAAAGAGTTAACTTTCTTTCTTTAATGTTGATTTAATACTAAAAACGTTACAGTACTTCTCATAACAAAGAGCTGACAGAAAATGCTGACAGAGAGATATTGAGAAAGAAATGAAAACAAAAGACAAAAAGGAGAGAAACTAAGAGGTAGAAATGAAAGTCTTATTTGCTTTCAGGGTTTTTTGTTTTTGTATTTGTTTTTGGAAGCTCACAGTGAAGGGCATTCAAAACATGAAAGAAAACAGTAATTGAAATGTGCATTTTTAACAAAAATAAATAAATTGAAATAAAAAATAAAACATAACATCATTTAAGTGGAAACTCATTAATATTTATTGTTTGTAACTTATTATCAAATGATAAATTATGGTAATAAGGATGAATTAAAAAAAATGAAATAAAGTGCTGATTGGCAGACCTTAATGTGAACATTTGACATAAAAATAATTTTGCTGCAGAATATATACACACTGCATATAAAAGAAAACATTTCTATGTAAGACATTACCATAACCACATACAAACTGAGGAATTTATGCTTGTGATGATCATTCATCAACTGAATTCATGGATTTGGTTCCACCTCTGAAACAAAAGTTTGGAATGCTGAGGCTTAAGGGTTTCTATATGTAGAGTGCACATGTACAAAGTATGCACTGTTTACTTCTTAACTTGAGCCTTTAACAAAAATGCCACAACGTTGAAAAGCTGTAACTTTGTACACATGCAATTTGGAGAAAAAGTGTTGTGTACAAAAGTAATAGATGCTTTCAATTCATGTAATTTTGATTCTGTAACTAAGATTTATGAAATGAGAATGAATTTTGTGATGTAATATCTTTCAAAAATTTTGCCATTTCACACAAAAAATCTGTGATAAAATCTCAAATTTGTTTGAAAATACCAGTGACACATCAAGAGTTAACTTTTAAAATAAAATATCTGATGAAAAAAATTATCTATTCTACTTTGTTCTGATCAGTACATATTTGTGCTAAAAGCTGTTAATTAAATGTGCGGTACATATCACACTTTTGATATAACCAGAAGCACATTTTCATATCAAGAAATGTACATATGGAAGTTTAACGAAAATATACTTTTACATCACTTCTGCCATTATACACATCTGATTCTTATGAAACTCCAATCTTCATTCATACATTGCCATATTGGAAGAAATATTAAAATTTTACGAATGAAACTTAAAAGTTTCAAAGAAACAAGGGCATCACAGAATCATTGAACCCAAATCAATTGAAATATTCAAAACATACTTGTATTCATTCACAAACAATTTCAAATTGATACAAATCATGCAATATGTGTCATGCTTACAATTGTAACCTCGTTCCATTTATATAAATCATACAACTCTGTATACTTTATACATGATACATGCATAAATATGAATGAATGATAATGTCATCAAGCTGAAAATAATGCATAAAAATGACTGAAATTATTAAATCATAACTGAGACGATTTAAAACATAAATGAAGCCTGGCAGAAATGAACATCCAGCCCTGGTAACGAAACTTATAAATATAAAATGCCAAATAAATCGACCAATCACACAAGACTTTCTCTTTTCGGAAGACTGAACTTAATTCCTTACTTGGGCGTAGAACCAATCCAATATAGGGATTACCGCCTGTATATGTGTAATGTAGGATTCAAGCATAGATAGCATAGATACATGTAGTAGTATATAAATAGGAATGAATGAATGATGAATATACAGTACGACTTACATGTTACACACTTTCGACACTTAAACAGCATAGCATAATTTTGTTGATTGAACATATAGCAAATTAGGAACACTCATGGTCACTGGTATAGATAGGATTTTGGTCATAATTATGGTTACTTCTATCTCATCTGCCATTAATTTCAAATATTGAAAAATAAATAAAACAACATCAACAAAACAAGATAATATAAATTAATGGTAGATAGTAAGATTCTAAACAGTTATTTAAATGAAAGAATCCTCCCCACAGTAGACTTTAAATTCATGGATGAAGTTTCTACAAATATCTTTGTATTTTTGAAAGGACTTTCTGTACTTTTTCTGCATCTGAAATTAGAACTTACAAAAACTGAATTGTATTTCAAGAATCCTCACATTTACACAAGTGAAAGTCCTTGATAGCTTTTGGTTTATTTGTGTTTTGGCAGAGATTGCCTTTTTATTGATCAATTAGATCAGAAGACCAACTTTCATTACCCACAGCCGTGACCATTCATGTCGGAGTTACTGTAGATTCAAGAATAGAAGTATAATTTATAGATAACACAATTAGAAGACAAACAAATTACAGTTATGTCATGCAGAATGACATTGCAAAGAATTGATATAAAACCTCAAATGCTTTAATGTCTAGAGACCTGAGATGTATAAAGTTACATCACACGTAATAACAACACACTGACAGAACCACACAAACACCATGTACAACTAACAAGACCCTGGGAGGGCACGACGCTCACTGCAAGGTCCTCGCAAACTCCTCTAATGGTAGCCCAATAGAAAAAAAATCAGTTAATTCATATAGTTTTTGGCACATTTGAGGCCTCGATAATCTGGCACCACATAGACCAAATGAAACAGATGGAAAACTTTGCATCCCTTTTGCACGTTATTACTGTCTTTTGCCAATGTTAAATTAAATTCTAACAATCCATTTTTATAAAAAACAAGCACGCCATTTATAGTTAACTTAACATTTGACCTTTGAACCTACTTATGTTACGCTTGAACGCCCAATTTAACATCGAGGTACACTATAAATGTAGCAATCTACCATACAAGTTAGACTCCACAAATGGGCACGATACCAACCAAAGAAAAAACTTGCAGGTATATTCTAAATCATATAGACTTCCTTTGACACTTATGACCTACATATGTGACCTTTGACCCCACAAATAACATTTACGGCTCCTGTTACGGCTCTACACCCAAGTTGGTTTACACTAGTTACTAGTTTGGCCACTTCATAGGACCTGCCCCTGGGCCCCAGGGGGACCTGGTGTACCAATTCTAGAGACCCTCATCCCCCCCCAGAGATCATTCCCACCAAGTTTGGTTCCCTAATCCATTGATTGAATAGTGAATATAATTCCCAATAGGATGCTATTTCCCAAACTATTTGCCACCCCCCCCCCTTAGAGGCCAAACGGGGGCCACCCTGAGCATTTGTCAACAGACAGTAAAATTAATTCAGCACATACGAGGTATCTAACACAAAAGTGGCCTTAACTAAAACTATCTGGATTAGAGAAAATTTTGAAAATTACCCACTTATTTGTCCTTTAGGGCCCTGCCCTGGGGCCCCCCGGGGGGGGGGGGGGGGAGGGCAGGTGTACCATTTTTTTTTTTTTTTTTTTTTTTTTTTTCTGACCCTTGACATCCCCACCCCTAAGGATCATTCTGCCAAGTTTTGTTGCAGGCAAATCCATCAATGCGATTGTTTAGACAGAAGAAGGAAAAATGTGTAAAAGTATTTACGCACAACGCACAACGACGACGCATGACGGACAACGAACGACGGAACAAAAACGATCGCAATAGCCAAAAACAGATGATATTGTAAAAGGCCTATACAGCAGGACTAAAATAATAACCCCACAAGTCATTGAATAAGGGGTAATAATTACAAAAGGTATATCTACAAGAGGAGTGAAATATATATGCTTACAAGTTTAGTTGACAGATCTCTGTGTCACAGAAAGATAAGAATCATGAGAAAATTATGTTGCCAATGTACCAGAATGACTTCAAGTTACATGCCTTTGATAAAAAAAAAAGTAGACCCTTAACTATTTCAATAGTTGTAATATGCTAAAAATAATGTTTAAACATTGAAAATGATTTAATTTAGCTACAATGCACACTTGCCATAGACCCTCAGTCCAAAATATTCTCACAGATCAATCTTGCACAGGTTAGGGTTATAACATTGTTCATATATAGTCATAAAAATCAATGCTAAAAATGTACATGTAACTTGAACATATCATCCCTATCAATGATACTAGCATGATCATTATTACTCCATTAATGCCTAACAATGTGGTACAATTACCTACCTTTAATATGAAGAACTACAAGTAATTTGGATAATTGTATTTTTTTCCCTTAAATTATTTGTGTCATGAAATCAGCCTTCTGTCAGAACCACGATATATACACCTATGCCCTGACAAAATTCAAGACAAAGACAAAATTATGTTGAATATACAAGAATACCTTACTTAAATAATCATGATGGGATTAAAAAATTGATTTCATGGGCATACAGACGTACAATAACATAAACAGACAGTCATAGCAATAATCAATCAATAGAATAAAACACAAATGGAGAATCTATAAACATGTTAACATATACCTTGTTTTGTTGCCATATTATGGTCATGTCTCTTTCAGATTTGTGTTTCTTAATTTTATTTATATATTTTCTATTTATCATACTTTTATATACAGATTTTGAAAAAACAGATAATTGATACGCCTTCATAAGAATTTCCGCTCAACCCCAATATTTGGCAAGGAGATTAATCAACTTGATACCAAAATAACAATTATTATGTTGTGCCATTTTAAGTTATTATGGACATAGTTTATTGGGCGCAGTAATAACAAGGGTAGGGAGGGGGAGGGGAGGGAGGAGGGAAGTGAGGCAAGAGAGAGGAGAGAATAGAGGGAGAAGGGGTGGGAGAGGACAAATCATGGGAAGTTGAATTGGGAGGGAGAAATTGTATACAGTAAACCCTATCTCTACTGGCAACGAGACAGCAACAGTATTATGGCACAAAATTTAATATTAATCTTTAACGGCAGAAGACACAATATGACCAGACAAATACCACACTATGTCATAGACAGGTAAACTTCTCTGCCACGATCAGAGTAACATCACATATATATCCAAAATCAGCCAAAAAAAGCAGATATCATTAGATTGTGAGAGGTAGAAAACGTCAAGTGAAATTAACACTGTGACAGTCATAGCACCTGAGAATGAGAAAAAACACTTAATCGCTCAGAGAAAAGAATTAAATTACTAAAACAAATAAAAACATAAACCAGTTTTGAGCAAATAAATATTGATATCTAAGAAAATCAACTACAACCTGGCATAATATATTGACGCATATATTACTTACACTGTTTATTTATCTAAATTGAGGAGGGGGGGGTAGAACCAAACAAATAAACCATGAGAAACTAAACTAAAGTTTGTTTTCGAAAACAGACTTGCATGCAAACTGAACATTCATGCTGACGAACACTAGAAGAGGCATGCTGCCGACGAACGCTGTGATTAACACAGGGTGGGAGCACGGTGGGGACAAAGCACGGACAAGATGGAACTTACTGCTGTCGGCACTGTCCTCACCTTCGTAGGCGGACTCTCCTCACCGCGGCATTGAAGCCCTTCAGCTGATAACGTCAGTTGGTGCTTGAGCTGCAGGCCTTTCAGCTCATAGATATCGCTCCGAGCCACTCAGACGAACAAGTCTCGATATCGGATAGTATTTCCCGTACCCCACTATACCCCTCACTAAAGAGGAGTGTCCTCTGGATGCGCCACATATGTTGATTTGGGCAGCGTAGGGGGTATTTGAATATGTGGCTTTTAGGGGTATTTTGCTATCATGTGTTCTTAGTTTGGGGAGAGTCACAGAAAGGAAGTTAATAAAAGAAGACAGAGAAACCAGTGTAGTGTGATTAGGATTATAAAATTAGAGGGGAAAAAATGTGTAAGCTCTTAACATCGATTACTGGAATAAAATATAAGACATACCGATACTAATCAACAACACACCTGTTATGTATAGTATATCGTTAGTTTAGGTGAAAGCCTTGTCTGCAGATAGTTATTGCCAAGAAGTATTATCAAAGAAACTATTGTATACACCAACTTTTTATCTACACAGTATTGTTGATCAGCCCATTTGAGATCTAAGTATATACACTATATCAAATATTTTTCTTTCATGCACCCATTTTAAGTCAGCGTCATTGCGCTAAAGCACAAAAGACAGTTCTGCATATTTCAGTATCTTTTTTGATAATCATTTGATTTTAAGTAAGGAACTTGAAATTGCCTGAGGAACTATGACTTCAAACAATGGCTGGTTGGCTGAAAAACTGTGGAGAAAATGACATTATGATAGTACTTCCTATCAATTGTCAACAGATTCAGGATTCAGGGAAAAGAATAAATTTTCTTTTCAGGGGCTACTTTTCTGCTTCAGTGCATTCCAGGTACTCTTTTGTACTAGAAGCCCTAAAGGCAATTACGGGGGCTGTTCTAGCAAATTTCAGGGCCAAATTGCCCTGCCACCCCTGATAATTTTTTCCTTGTCAGTATCTCTTTGTGGGTGGGTTTGCATCCCAAATGCTAACCAATCCATTTACCCTAAGATATACCAGGAGGCACATTCCAGTAGAATTAATCAATCCTAATTCATACCATTCACGCACAAAAAGCTCAGTTCGCCGGGATCCAAGCTTGAATGGCCTGGCGTTAATGTTGACAGCAGCATCCTGACTTCATGTCTGTGTCACCTTCCAGTCTGACACAAACGCAAAACACAAACAACTCATATGACATCTAGGATAAAAAAAAAAATTTATTGTATTGGAGTAACGCCTCACTGAAAATTGAGGGTGGTTAGTGCGGTGTGTTTTTTTTTAATGGCACTATCAGGCCCCAATGCTTTCCACTTATGTCTATAAGCCTACAATCGGGCCAATTCAGAAGCCCGCTATTTCTCTGCAATAGTTTATCAATGACATCATTCAAGGCCAAAGTTCGAGCGGCACTGAATTTTTTCCCGGCCCGAGTGTGCCCGTTTCTTTAACATTAGTAAGACGCCATGTGTGAGGTGAACAGCTTCGATCATCGTAGCGTCACGCGTAGTTAGCGCACGCTTAGTCACTAGCTAGCGAGGCTTAGAAGCTGCACGAAAGTCGCGTATACGCGTGCATATGGTGGAGATCGCTGTTTTGTTCTCAACTCTTCTGGGTTTTCAATTGCCGGTCGGCGCAATCACGCACGATATGCCAATATTGCTACTAATCTAAATAGCAATTACAGAAGAAGCAAAGACAGTGAGCGCCGCGCGCCTATTTTAGTCAGGCGAGTTACGCCAATACAACATTTTTTTTTTTTTAGGCCTTACGTTGAATGAGAATCTGTCAACCCCTTCATCAATAACAACCATTTCTAAGGCTTAGAACTTCAGACTGCTCCAACATGGGCATTTTGCCAAATGTTTTCTAAAATTTTCAAACAGTAGTCACTCACTGTTCCGCCAGCATAAAATATTGTGAGACTGTTTTGTGTTTCTTGGAATAATGAGACTTCTGCATGCAATGCATCTAAAAAAGTTTCCCAACAAGTTTTGCATTTTTAACTTTTCAAAGACTTTTTTCCCAAACTGCATATTTTAAAGC
>JZLH01S0516572.1:68977-80383 GCA_001188425.1 Eucidaris tribuloides
TTCAAACATACATTTATAAGTTACCATATACATACTGTACTAAACATTAACTGCAATAATAGCACTGAAATTCACTTTATTTAATTTAAAATATACTTATTTCAAGTGTGGATTTTGTATTATGCTTTGATATTATATTATCAAATGGACCAAAAATGGATGCACTTGTTGACTATCAGTACATAAATTCCTATATTACCAAACAATTCCACTGACAGACAAAGGGAAAAAAATTAATGAACTAGACAAACACATTGATATTATTGTATAAAATGCATAAATATATAATTCATACTGACTTTTTTCTAAAGTGGTAGTAATAGTAATAGCAGTAGTAGTAGTAGCAGCAGTGCAGCAGCAGTACTAGTAGTATTCGTAGCAGCAGCAGTAGTAGCAGTTATAGTAGTAGTGGCACTGCTATTACTACTATTACTACATAGCAATAATGCTAATATATTTTATATATTATTATTATTATCATTGTCGTCATCGTTGTCATCTTCATTATCATCACCATAATTTTTGTTCAATTCATAAAAGCATTCATTGGTTACACAATCATATATATATATATATATATATATATATATATATATATATATGTATATATATATATCTCTCTCTCGTTTTTTTTAAAATCTCTTAAAAATCTCTTATCGTGATCAAAGCTACTAAAATAAGGTGACATCACGATTCTGGTGCAGCTGGAGTTGAAACAATCTGAACACCAAACATGCAACTGATTGCTACACAAATTACATGTACAGTTATAAATGCATAAAAAATGGCTCCTACAATATTACCCTTGATTAGATAACAAAATAGTCTTTTGAATAATGTTGTTCACTATTTGTGAATGACTGACCCAAATAAAGGTGATCTTTTAATCACATTCAGTAAACTGCAGTGTAACCTTACAGCTTAGTGTAGTGTGATAGGAATTAGTGACAGTAAACACACATCATCCAATGCTCACAAACCCATGCAGGGTGAAACCTAAAGACAACTTCCACTGGTCCTTACTACTTTTCCAGAATCTAATAGAATTGTTAATGTCTCTAGTAAAATGTCATTGAAAACCATTAGACCATAGTGGTTTTATTGCAAAGAAAAGAATGAAGTCCGCTACAATTGCCTACCTACCTGAACCAAACAAATAAAAAACAGTAGGATCTACTGGTCTGGAAAGGCATTTAAATATACTGGGGTTCTATTTCACGAAGCTGCTTTTGAATGACAAACGACAGAAGTCAGTTACAAGTATACCGGGCACCAATCAGAAGTGAGGATTTCAGTAGCTTATAACAAAGATTGGTCACAGATGACAAGTTTTCTGAAGCATGGCCTATGTAAATGCAGTAGGAACTAGGAACCAGTTTGGAGAGTTATTACAGAGTTATCCAGTTATACAGAAGCCCATTTAAACCAGTAGATTTTAGTTGCTTTAAAAAACTGCTGTTAATTTACAAGTGCGAAGTAAAACCAGCATAAACACAAGATTCCTATTCAATCATATATTTCACGCAGAGCAAAAGTGACAGGGAATAGCAACAGAAGTGCACAACAATAACAAGCTGTTCTACAAAGCTGATTACACAGTGATTATAAAACTACAAGTCAGATTTACAGCAAAGGTTAATATTGCAAATTAAAAGGTTGTTGTTATAAACAATCAAATATCCCAATAAGATTACTGAAATCTCGGTTCTCTACAGGGTTCTAGAAAGAATCCCTCAAGGGGCCTATTGCATAAAACTTTAACCGGAGAAATTTCTCTGGCTAAGTATGAAAACTCTTGTTAGCGTAATTGGGCCATTCATTTTACCATAGGGAAAAAAATCCAGTTAAAATAACCAAAGTTTTTATCTGGTTGAAGTTTTATGCAATAGGCTTCAGGTCTTGTGAGATCCATCAAGAGTTTCCTTTGCTTTTGGTCCTCCACTGGTTCCAGAAAGAATTCTTTCACATCTTCTCCTGATTTCAGTCTAAATTCCTCTTGATCTTCTACCAGTCCTATCAAGAAACTGACAAAATTCTTGGTGGTGTTATGGTTCTATAAAGCATCTTCTCATGAACTCTCCTCTTCTTATAATTCTCCTCCTGATTCCAGCAAAGAATTCTGCCTGGTTTCATTTTGGTGCCAAAATATTTCTCTCAGGATCTTCTACAGATTCCAAAAAAAATTCCGGCAAATCTCCACCATGTCCCAGTAAGATTTATTCTAGGTCTTCAACTGGTTCCAATAAGAAATTTTATTGGTCTTCTTCAATGGTTTCAGTAAGAATCCTATGGCCTCCTACTAGTAATAAAATAACTTGACTTGATCTTTTGGTGGTAGAACGAGACATTTTATATGTTCAACTGACTCCATCAATGATTTCTACTGAATATTCTGTTGGAACAATGTAAGTCATAATTTTGGTTTCTTCTGACACAAATGTTCAATTTTCACAAAGTATATCAACAGAAAGCTATGGGCTGGTAAACCAGTACAAACTTACCAGCATTAATTTGTGTTTTTGTTTTAATGCTGGATTTTGACTTAGGATGAATGTTCATACATCAGCACAAGACTATAATTCTACAATGGTACCCATTTTTCCTTTATATGAGACAGCTCGCTAATTATGAAATGCACCATACTAATGTCTATCTCCAAAGACGTTCTAAATGTATGTATTTGTGAGTATTTACTCTCATTGATGTGAAAGATTTGTGAAATCTAACTTTGGAATCAATCTAGTCTTTATCTATGTAAAAATAAGATGACAATTTCCCAAACAGTTTTTTTTTCTTGGTCTAGGCTTTCACCATTTGTGTATAAGTAACAAAGTACTTACAAAACAAAGTCACCATTCCCTACAGGCATGCATGAGTCAGAGACCTGATGTACTGTAAATTTGAATTGTGCGAACTTGTTAGTCTATAATGAGACCAGGTACTTTTGTATTTGTTCTCCTGCCCCCTCCCCCAATTTCTTCAGAAACCGATTCCTGGTTAGTCAAGTGTTTAAACAATGAAAATTATACAGAATAGCATCATACTCCATACTACCATCATACTAGACATGTCTGCATTGATTTTTATTATCATTATTTTTTTTTTAACATCAGGACATTCAATCAGTTCTTAAATAATGATTGTTCTTACAACATACCATTCTTGGGGCTGTATTTCTATGTAGTCCCCAAAGAAATGACTAATACCAAAATGATTCAAGAACATAATCACCTGCCCACATGAGTTTGGTATACAATCCACCAAGACATGAATTCCACCAGAAATTGGAGAGTTCAATTGTAATCTGGGGACTGAAGGGGTGATCGATGTTCAATACAGGTTGGTGGAAGGTGATCCGTCTCGAGTATACCGTGGGGGGAACTCCACCCCCTGCATTACCTGTCCCATCAAATTCCACAGCTAAACAAAGAAAAACTCATCAAGAGGCCATTCCTGGCACCGAAAATTGAAAACGCAAACCGAGACACATCACCCCCGAAAATAATGCGAATTACGGAAGAGTCGAGAAGACGCATGCAGATCAAACT
This sequence comes from Eucidaris tribuloides, assembly GCA_001188425.1. NCBI lineage: Eukaryota > Metazoa > Echinodermata > Echinoidea > Cidaroida > Cidaridae > Eucidaris > Eucidaris tribuloides. The sequence continues at coordinate 72,526 of JZLH01S0516572.1, forward strand.
GCACATCTCAGGGATAACCTTACATTTCTTGGGAGGAAATACAACACCTCGTTACATTCGCGTAAATGTCGTATCTCGTGTCTCAAGTGAACAGATAACGAGCTAAGCAAGAAGCAGTCTTTTTTTTCTGCATTATTGATGTAATCACTTACTTTCTTTTGCACCCCTATCTACCACAATAATTAGTGTACTACTAGGGGGTTTTGTGTGGCTAAGATCTTGGCCAGGATTTGGTGTCACGGGCAAGACGGGACTCAGCTTTAGACAGCAGTAACTAGAGTGATTTGGAGTGGTCTGCCAGGGATAGGCGGAGGGTGACTCACACGCTCGCGTGCCCATGTTTTACTCCACTTTGGACGGCTATTTACTCTACGAATCCTATACACCAGTCCCCCAAAAAAGTTATTTGCATCAGATACTTGTGTTGAGATCTGGCTATCTCAAATTCCACTTTTAATGGTGGGTTGATGTCTTGTTCGGTACCACGGAATCACGGAAGAAAGTGGATTTAGAATCTCATTTCCCCCTGCTGTCAGGAGAAATTTTTGATCAAATTTGGGGTTTATGTCTTGGATGTGTTTGGGCAGGATATCGCATGGGTGTGCATTTCAGCAAACAGATGGGACGTGAATCACGGTCAGATTTAATATCGGCAGGACGGGGGAAACCCATTGAATGATGTAGATATAGCGTGTAAGAACAACATTCAACATCCTATTGTTTGCCGACTGATTTTACTCCGATTTCAAAAGGAATCTCTTCTAGGATCAAGGCACATCTTTTACTTTTTGTTTTACCTTCTTACCTCGAGAAATCTTTAAACTATCTTATTATATACATTCACAACCAAATTACATTTGTGGCAAGCTGCGGGATATTCTATTCAAGACTTTCAGGCACATACATACTGTATGAGACATCATCATCATCATCATCATCATACAATGAGCCTACAATTCCATTAGTGAACAACTCCACATTTTTCTTAGACATAGAGTAATCACTGGAATACATTCCCTAATGTGGAGCATGATAAAGGTTTAGCTCACTACAAATCTGTCATTAGAAGGTTAAAAATAATTATTTGTATTATTTTATTTGTACTCTGCACTGGATAAAATCGTCAAAGCCTCATTTAAAAATTGTCAAACCTTGATATCCGACCTACATGATAGTGTTTAAATGAACAAATGAACACCCCAAAATACAAAACTTAAAAAAGTTATGCTGTCACTAGTGAAATGTGAACAGATAAATATTGACACATAACTTGATGTGTTGGGGACAAAAATTCTATAACACAGCATTTTATTGCGGAAAACTGAAATGTTTGGTCATTGATTTAATACAAGTATTTCAAAAGCACTAATGATTGCTTAACTGCAAAGTTTTCGGGATTTATGTTTAAACCTTATCTGAGACATTCGTAGGATGGAGGATCATGTAGCTCAGATTTTCTTTAACACTGAAAGCTTGTCAAATGATGCCTTTAAGTTAATAAACAAATTAATAAACAAAAAATAATCAAATTGATTAATTAATGGGAGAGATAATGAGTGATTTAATGAACATGCTATGTAATAAATAAATAAATAAATAAATGAAATAACACAGAGAAATATTCAAAAATAACATATTTACAACAAAAATAGTATAAACTTTATTACTACAAGCTGTAAGTGTAAATGATACTGCATCACACCATGGACCCTTCGTAGTAGGGTCCATGATCACACTCTACATGTACGCTTAGGATTCTATTTTTAACCCAATTTAAACCACCTCAACTGGCAAGGATTATGCATGTCCATCACTTTTGCAACAAATTATTCATCAAGCACGTAAATTGGCAGGATGAGTTCATCAGCCGTAAGGAATCAACACCTGGCAATGAGTCTATAGGTCAAATCTCAATCAGTGTATGCTTGAGTTGCTTATTTCAGTTTCTATTCTTACCCATACTGAAGTTTAATTGACCTTAGCCAATACCATACAGCTGATTGAAGATCTGTTTCTTTAGGGTAAATGAGTGAAAAATCCCAAATTAAGCAGCAGAAAGGGAAGGAAAGAGATGATATACCAGAGGGAAATTGAAACCTTTCAGTTTATATAAATAAATGCTGTGTTTAAATAAATGTGGATGAATTACTAGGTGCTTCTTACCAGCTGATCGCTACTGAGTAATTTTAGAATGTAATATGTGACCTGTCACCACGTTACCCTTATAAAGTCGCACAACCCAAAGGTAAGGAAAGTGCCAATATCGTAATTATGATATAAAGTATAGGAGTGAAGTGTCCTTAAACATCAAAAGGTTTATGACCTTCACATGTTGCAAAAGTTTTAATATTTATATTTTCATCCAAATTGTTTTTCTTTCTATGTTTATGTTTCATGAGAAGTGCGACTTTATCAGGGAATCGTGGTGACAGGTCACATATATGCATTCTGATAAGTACACATGTTCACATAAATTTAAGAGTTTTGCCAGTATGCAATGCAGAGTTTGATTATTGTGTGTAGTATGTACACAACATTTGAGCTACATGTACCTTACATGAAAAGTGTCATTTTAATCATGGAAAGTCAAGATACATGAATGACATTATTCTGAACAGTCTAAAACTTTGATCATTTTCGAGTGCCACAACTGTAGAAATCTTTCAACAGTTGTTAATGACATGAGCGGGAACACTTCAAAATGCCCCAGGAATCAATTGAGTTGAAACATATACCAACTATACACCAGCTGGAGTGGATCTCCCAGCTGGAAGGAAATTTCTTTGATTTGTTTACTTAAGGAAAATCAAGCATGAACATACCAGTATTTTATTTCTTTCCAGGCCCGAGAGAGAAATATATCCCATGGAAATCTACACAACCAATTTGCCTGCCACAAGGGATATTGACAGTAGTCCTTTTAGAATGAGTCAAAGTTTGACCACAAGATTTTCACAGCAGAATCTTTGCATAGGTAACTTGATTCTACAATAGTTTCAGCCCAAGTTGAGGACTACCTCCAATCATGCTATTTACCTTTAAGAAAGTTCTAGACTTTGAATCAATTCCATTGTGCAAAAAACAACAACAACAAAAATACTTGGTTGAATCCATGGTTGAATGATATCTTTAACAGTGACTGAGCCTTTAAATTGTTCCTTGGAAAGTGGAAAACCATTGAGGAAGGGGGGGGGGGGTTGCCCAGTGGGGTTTGGACACATTGCATACCAACATGTGCTGGGATGGTTACCCTATCATAAAAAATGGAATTGACTTTTATTATTGTCAAGTTGATTCCCACATGGAACATCAACATATGCCATTCCAGCAATATGTCTTGTAGTAGAAAGAAAAGAAGAATGATATACGCGCACATACACCTCCCTTATGACATCTTTTCATTTTGTCTGTGTAGAGTGTGAGGCAAACATGGACTTGCTGAAAATCATTTTGAATCAGAATGTTATAAAACCCCCTTGTCACCGCGCCACATGAAGCAAATGTAGATCTTCTTTTGTTTGGTCAAATTTGTACCTGAGAGATTTAAACATAAATGCAGTGTAGAAATGTTTGAATTGTTCCTCTTTCACCGGTGAGCCAATGATAGTACTAATATAGTCAAACTTATGCTATGGAGAGCGGAGGTGGACTGAACAACAGGCATTCATTGCAATGAAATATAAGCTTAGAGAGATTAAACAGACATGTGTTCAAATCATGAAACTTTTGTCAGATATGGGGCTAAAACTGTCAAGTTTTGATGCTGTTGTTGTTTTTTGTTCTTAATTCATTCATATCAAGTTTGGTAAGTATTTATCACCATTATCACCAAACTTACCAAGTTTGCCATAGAGTATAAGCCCAAGTAGACAACTACAGTTTAATTTGGAACCAACTAAAGCTCAAAATAAGCTTGCAACAACATGTACATTAGCTGGCAACTAATTTGTAACAAGCTTGCACAAACAAATCATGTCAAAAATGGAACCAGAAAAGGCTACTCACTAGCAAGCACAATGTGTGCTTTTCGACTCAAAATCAGTTGAAGATTCCGGTGAAAAATGGTGCACTGGTAGGTTCCCTGAACTTCACTGTCGGGTGTGCCCTGCCTAATCTGTAGCGCCCCCGTTGGTAAGGTTGAGTAATACTGCGAGGTGACGGTGTTGAGAATTTGACCGTCTTTATACCAATCTATGGTGATATCAGCCGTGAGCTGGGTGGAACAATTGAGTGTCAGTGCAGAGCCACTTACTACCAGTGCGTCGCTGGGCTCGGACGAAAACCTGTAGTTGCTGAATGGGTACTGTGATGATAATCCTATAAAAACATAAGCAAATATGAAAATATAACGGCAGTTAGACATAACGTATTTCAAGCTCATACAAATAAATTACTCACTAAACTACTGTAATCCAGTAGATGTTTTAACATCATAATTAAAATTATGTTATACCAAAGTTTGCAACCAGTTCTGGGCTCAGTCCTTGCATTGCATGATGGGAAAGGTCAACAGGAAGTACAACTCTTCATGTTGTCCAAATTTACTTTATCTTGATACGCAGATACCTCAGTTTACTAATACATATATTTTTCTTGGATCCCAATTTTACTTTTTCTGATAATGTTGAAAATATCACATGGAAAACTTTTCTGTTGTATGAACACCAAATTACATGCAAGCAAGGGCTAAAGGCAAATGATTGTGTATATATGCACAAGCTATGCAGATGCAATGTAGAAAAGTTTTCTGTTTCTAACCCTTGTACCATTTGAGGTTTCACAATCCACCTATGGATGCCCCCCACTCTAATTATGCCACTGGTCACATAGAATTACCTTTCTCTTGTATTGGAAATGGTGTGAATAAAAAATAAAACTTGTACATTTCCAACAGCACCATGGCAAAAAAGTTGTTGTATTCAATGGAAAATCTGAGAGGCATTGTTCTTGAGTATGTTAGGTTCCAAATGAAACAAACATTTTAATCAAAGATCCACTGCATTCTGCCTGTTGAATGTTCAGAAGTACAATATATAGGCGTACAGTATAATAGTTGGAATCTTGAGATCAGATCACACCTTAACAGTGGACCTCCAACATTTTTTTAATTGCAAAATATCAGTCATCTCACATCTACTCAAGATCACACTCTCATTTAGACTTCCCCAATCTGTCTTTTGTCCTTCCCACGCCCCCTTTCCCCCATACACTACTCATGTGATTACACCCTATGGTGCACTTAATCAGTATTCAGAATCAAAGCTTATACATGTAGTTGCAGGATGGACACAGCTAGCACGACCTGTTGTTTCTTTGTATCGAAACGTATATGTTAATTACGATGATAGCTTTTTCCGAGTGCTGATCCATTTTCCATTTGTTGTACAACATTTTCAAAGACACTGCTGCAAACCCTCTGGAGGGGGCCACTGGAAATGGTGTTTCAGGTATTTTTTTCGTAACTCGCTGTGGGCTACTACTACTACTACGCCCGCTCTCTCAGAAATTGAACCAAACTACGTCCAAATTACACTGAGTCATCGCACCCGCAAAATGCTACGGGGGACGTTCGTCTTGTAGTCAACACGCTAATCTGCCTGGAAAGCGAAGATCTGTCAAGCTAACATTATGACTTGAGTGGTAAGAGAGGGGGGAGGGGTGCGGTAGGCTGTATCTTCTTCTCCAGCTTCCCTGTCATCGCTTATCTCCTCGGAGCGACCAAATTGGAAGATTAGTGACAAGAAAAGAGGGAAAGATTGAGAATTAAGCCTGACCCAAAAGACCTTCCCAGGGGAGGTGTGAGCTCTTGCGCAGTAGATGCAGATTCATTATCACACTCACATGTCCCTTAGTCCCTCATGTTAAGAATCACGTAGTATACTGGCTTTGGATTTTTTGGTGAATGCAATAAAACCGCAGAGCTTTGAATTCTAGCATACATCTGAACAAAAGTAAGTTAATTCAAATGTCATTTACAATGTAGCCTTATCTTTTTCAAACAATAGAAAAAAAATGTAATAAAAAAAACAAAGAAAAAATGTGGATTAAACCATATCCCTAGAATACACTAATAATGTGCAAAACAATTAATGCCATACTGTAATTTATTTGTTAAATATTTGCCATAAGAATGGACATGAAATATATGGCATACTGCTTCAATTGTGTTAAAAAAAATCAATAAATTAATCAATAGAGGAAAAAAAATATCGGAGACCTAGTTCTGACAGTTAAGTGTACTCAAGATTTTCATAATTCAAGAAGTGACCTACTTCTTAGATGTCACCAAATCTTGTGATAACTTGACAGCTGATTACATCATCCCTCCATGATCCTTCAAAGCTACACCAATCAATAATACCACCTGTCTCAAATCAAACTCCCTTAGTCCCATCCATACAGTAAAATGTGCTGAGGGCACTAGGTTACCCATCTAGAATTTCACAAGTTACCCACCAATGTACAGTACAATAAAAGCTAAACTGAAGCATCATAATATTCCCTCAAACTGAACAGATCACCCCCAAAAATTGAATTTCACTGCAAAGAATGAAACTGTCTAGTATATTACATTTGGAGATTTGTCACTTAACACAAAACTGACAACGATAAATAGCCTATAAAAATAAACTCCACAGATGGTACAAGGAAAGAAAAAGAGAAGGAAACAAGGGTCAATAAAATTGTGACCTAAACCTGTTTTCCCTGAATGGAAGATTTAGTCTGAATACAAGACGTTCCAGTCCAAAACATGGTTTAAGCCACACTGCCATGCATGGCAGAGCATAACACTAAAGAAAACACTTAAGAAAACACTTGAACACAAATGCCCTCTCCAGAAGAGAATCTCCATGAAGTCAGTGAACGGCTAATGTCTCTTTTCATCTTGTTTAATTCAGTCATGTAATAATCCTACCACAATGAATTTGGACAACACTGACAGCTTTTTACATGTGAATGTAAATGAAGAAGAAGAAGAAGAAGACAAAGAAGTAGAAGAAGAAGAAGAAGAAGAAGAAGAAGAAGAAGAAGAAACAAAGAAAAAGAAGAAGGATGAAGAAGCAGAAGAAGAGGAAGAAGAAGATGAAGTTATCACAATGGTACTTTAAGTTTTCAGAAATGAATCCTATGATGTCAAAACACAGGACAACAAGAAATAGAAGCGGACTTCGAGCGGTCAACAGCTGGAGCCATTACTAATGCAGCGCGATACGAGAGTCCCCACACCCCCGGAGAGCAGTCCGCTGTTCCCTGAAATACATATTTCATAACACATCGAAGTAAAGGATGCCGAAACCCAGTGAAATGGATTTAGGACACGAGCAGTGCAGATGTGACTGCTGGTTCAACGAAGCGTTAGGTTTACTCTCACTTGGGAACTGAGGCAACGATAGCAAAAATAATAATATATATATAGATTTTCGGTATTTTTTCAGATGTGTGGATGTCCGCATCGTGTACGAGTGCATTCCCTTTGGATAAGTGTCGGGGCCCACTGTCTCAGATGTCACTTGTTAATAGAATTTGAGAAAGATGATTACGTGTTAGCTGTGGCTGTGCATCAAAGACGGAATGAAGTTTGTGCATGGAGCATGAATAAATTGCCAAATGATGAAAAGTGCCTATTACTTTTATCAGAAAGTTATAGGTTTGTTGGGGGGTTGGGGGTTGGGGGGTTGCAACTACATATTATTTACCTTCCACATTTTTGTTGATTTGAAAAACACACACACAATTGTTCAGATTGATGAGGATTAAACTATTCAGCTAAAAATGGCACAATTAATAGCAAACATATTTATCAAATATTAATATATTCAATTAACTTTCAGGTCAGTAGTCAAAAAGACAGACTCAT